>JAOXJP010210427.1:0-11887 GCA_025762735.1 Platanus orientalis
CTTAACAAAATAAATATTTCTAAATAAAATAAAAATCATATTAATAATTTCTTCTTTGCCTTGATTTTTCTCTGAAATATAACCACCTTGAAATCATGTGCTGCCATATGTCGCATTGCATCATCAATGAACTTGATTCAAGCCATGACAATGATTCAATCATTCTTAATTTTCTTTCAATGTCAATTATGAACTTTGCATTGATTTTATTTGCATTTTCTTTAACATTCACTAAGCTCACATTGGACCCAACATTCAATCATCTAGTGGTGGAAGCATTAACATTCTTAATCAATTCTTATCATCATCTGAACCATGTATGCAGCGGAAAAGTACATACATTTTATTCCATATCCACATCTATATAATCATAACTATAACATTCAAAAAGGAGAATCCATAGTTCTATACATCCCATCAAGTAAACTGCAACAATTCAAGTCTAAAAGTGTCGAATACACATTCTGTTCACCAATTAAATCATTTAAATTGTTCTTTAAAAGAATACAAAACGTTAAAGATATGTGTATTCACCCTCACTTTCATCCGTTCTCCTCTTCCTTGCATCAATTCTCCTCACTTAGTTGTCAATTAGTTTTTGGGTGAGCTTGATAGACTCAATAAATACATGCAAATTATACCAACATAGGAGTCCAAATAATGGTACTTAATTAAAAAACATAGCTTGCATGTAAGTATTTCATATTCTATATGTGTCCAATAATTCAAATATCAATGAAAACTATCAATGATAATTCAATTCATAAATGATAATTATAAAGAGAGTTAAAATGCCATGAACTATTAAACAATAGAGAGTCAATGGTTCAATAAAGAAAATAATATTTTTTTTAACTATTAGTTTCGATATAAATCAATGATTCAATAAGTCAAATATAATATTTAAATATACCATTGTTGTGACCCAATAGAAGGTCCCGATATGATGTTCAAAAGGTTCAATAAGTCAATGGGGTTCAATCAATAGTCAAAGAAGTTCAAAGGTTTAAATTTAATAAATAATTCAATCCTCATTATTGCAACCCAATGAGAGATCCCACAATTTTATTTAAGGGAGTTCAATGAGTCTATACGATAATCACATATCAATCTCCATTATTGAGACCCAATGGGAGGTCCCATATAGATTACTGGTGTGGTCCTCTATAACTTACCATTGTTGCGATCCAATGGCAGGTTTCAAATGCTTTTCCATTGTTGCGACTTAATAAAAGGTCTTATATCATCCCCTTGTTGCTACCTAAGGGTAGGTCTTAAATACTTTTATCATTATTGTGACCCAATGGCAGGTCCTAAATACATATCCATTGTTACGACCCAATGGAAGGTCCTAAATGATTCAATAATGTTCAATAGGTTCAATGGATCAAAGGTGTTCAAAATGGTTTAATAGTTCAATCATATTCAAAATAGTTCAATAGTTCAATAATACCCAAAGGGTTCAATAGTTAAAATGAAATGAATCAATTAATATCAATAAGTCAATAAAGAGGCTCTCATGATACATGGACAAAAAGCCAAGATTCAATGTCAATCAGTACTTTCACTACATATGGTTCGATCAATGGTCCTTAAACCAATTTAATAAGCATTCTATAATTTTTGTATTTCATCATGTCAGTCAATAATCAATTGGTCAAAACAGGACATTCACATAAAGTTCAATCAATTTGAGCAATTCTAGCTCGATCTTGGTCATAAATTGATCAATAATCAAAATCTCAAATCATGATATAATTCCATATATTTTAATTATTAACTTGTTTAATATTCAGATTCAATGGGTTAAAATTCAAATGTATAGATCAATTATGATCAATTAAATCAAAGGAATTTAGAATTTCATAGTTCATATAATCTTTTATCACATGAGATCTTCAATTAGTTTAATGTAATCAAAATTTTCAATAAATTTATCATTTATCATAACCCTTATGTGAAATTGAAGATTCAATTATAGTTAAATTCAATGATAATCATTTTCTCATTTTCAATTTCATACTAATTCAAAGGATTTCACATTTTCTTATAGATTTTCAATGAGATTCACATAGGTCATTCATATTGCAGTTAATAATAAAAGATTTATTGAGCTTTACATCAAATCAATCATAAATTCATGCCTAATCCATGTTTAAATATGAAGATTCAAAAGAAACTTCATGGATCTTTTAATAGAATGGAAGATAAGATAAAAAAACTTCCATAGATTAAAATAAACAATAGTTCACAATGTATATCCAAATGAAAATGATGGATTTATCAAAGGATAAGCATTAGAGATCCAAATCTCTCATGAATTCAATCAAATAATGATTTTACAATGAAAATTCAATATGAATGATAGATCAATCAAAGAATAGAGAAAGGGTTTTTTTTGCTTACTCCTTCAAAACAACTCTAATCCCTAGATTTCTGCAATATATGTAGTGATTCACCATGAGAACCAAGAATTTTTATGAAATTTCACAATCAACTGCTCAATCCACCATGGAAGAGCCAAAACTTATCCAATAGAGGTTCTTCCTCTTTTATCCCAATTTCTCCCTTCTTTCTTATCTCTCATTTTCCTTATGGTCTTTTATACCCAAATGAGGCAATAAAAGGGATTTAGGTCATCACAAGTGGGTCCCACATGAGTTGGGGACAAAAATACACGTGGCACAAAATTTGAGAGAATTCTGTAATTGTGGTGATCGATCACGAAATCTGGTGATTGATCACACAGTGATCAATCATTGGGTTGGTAATCGATCATGAATATAGTGTATGAGCTTATGTTTTCTAATTCTGGGTGTTTGTCTAAGTGCATGTGATCGATTACCAAAGTTAGTGGTCGATGACCAATGTCAGATTCTAAATTTTTTGGTTTTGGACTCCCAGGTCAAATTTAATCCATCCAAAGGTTTTCCAATATTTCCTAAGCCATAATGGGGTCTCTAAAACATTGAGGTTTTTCCTCATGTTCAAGGTACAAGGGTTCCATAATAACTATGTGATTTTGAATCTGAATTCTATAGGACTTACCTAAAATGAATGCAAGGTGTTACAACATTGTTTTTTGTTTGACCAAGAAACATCACTTCTTTCAAAGAAGTACATGCCCTGATATAGATTTCCTCTAAAGTGAGCATCAGAGTAACCAATAATCTCTTATATCGAATCTCTATGTACTTTTCATACTTAGGTATATAAACCTAAATTTTGTGTTTAAGTATATGAACATCAATACATAAGAAGCTGTTCTATTCAAATTTGGAATTTCAACAATGATTTAGTTTTACCAATCATTTTCAGCTAATATAACGTAATCAATATATATTAACCTACTCCCACTATTCCAAGTGTGTAGGTAATTATCTAACTTGTTTGCAACATAACTATTTCAATTATTGCATCATGAGAAGTTAGATATAATAACATTTTTAACAACTAATTAATAAATTCCATATCACAACATGCAATTAAAACAAATATAATCTTGATAGATTTTTGCTATTCTATTTATGCAAGCACGTAGGGTTTTGCGTAAACCCATTAGCCACAACCTTGAATTTTTATTTGTCCATAGTAGCATCCAAACTTATTCTTAAATGTCCCTTTGCAAGTTGTGTGATAAGTCACATAATTCTTATACTCGGATTTTACTAATCAATTCAATTCTTCAACTATGGCTATAATTGTTCACGTGAATCATTAATTCACAACATCGAAATAATCAAATGGATAGCTATCCCATCCATGTAGAAACCTGAAGTGCACAAATGTATAAATTACCTGACATTTGCCACACTTAAAGGGCTGAAATTCTCCCAACGAATAGAGAATGACTATATCATTCGCTCAGAATCTTAGGATTTCTCTGAAGACGAGATGCCTACCCATCTGAGGGTAGGAGCTTGCAATGTTACCAAACTTAAAATCACTACTCCTGTAGAAGGATGTTAGCTACACTCTTGGTACGTCAACCAAGTCAAGTTGCGACATAGAAAACAAATTCCATTGCGGGGTCTCACAACCAATACACAAGTTTGTGTAATGAAAAAGGCAGTCATGGAAATCGAATATAGCAAGGCTATCAAGAAGATGGATAATCCTATTCCATATGATGTGATGACACATCTCAAGAAGATACTGTTCTTGTTAACTGTCTATGATGCCCTTCATATGTCACCAGAGCCTCTATGGTCTATACACTAACTCACCTAGATGAGTTTGCTACAAATGACGAGGTTGCTAGGGCTTCTTGGAAAATAGAGACATGAGAAGGGCTGTGCATGCCCATAGTTACTTTTGAAGACACTGATCGGTATTCTGATGACCCTCGCTATAATAGACCATTATTCATCTCAGGCACTATTGATAATTTACCTGTGTCTAGGGTAATGATTAATTATGGTTCAATAGTAAACATACTTCCAGCCAAAACACTGGCCTATCTAGGGGTTGACCTGTCTCAGCTTAAGCTTTGTACTCTTGTTATTTGGGGCTTTAATCAAAATGAACAACGCCATCTTGGTTCTGTTAGGCTAAGGACCAAGTTTGGCCATATAAAAGATTGAACATCTTTTTACATAATTAATGCGAATACTGCTTATAACGCCCTCATCGGGCGACCATGGATGCATAAATTTTAAGTAGTCCCCTCTACATACCATAAGTGTATCAATTACCCCTGATAAGATACTTAGGGCACCATAGTAGCTGATAATAACCCATTTTAAGCAACAAACACTTATTTCGCTGATGCCACATACTATCAAAAGATTGATCCCCAGGAAGCAGTACATAATACTCCAGGGAAGGACAATGACAATAATGTTAAGCCCTGAAAGCTTTAAGTATGGCATGGCATTAAAGTGACCAATGAACTCACATTGTTACCATATTCAGTGGCATGAAATTTTGTCTTCCCATTGGCACGATTGTCAGCAATATGAGTCATTTCTTATTGATAACCCTCCATTTTCCTCCTAAAAGGCCTTATTCAGTCAAAGGATCATTCAGGTCCTACACCAGGAGAGAACTCAAAGATCTGGACATTTTGTTTCCATACATAAAGCTAGCTCCCAACTGCTCTAGAGTTACGGCTTTGACCAACAAGGGAAGTAGAAGAATTCTTATAAGAGTAAGGGAGTTCTAACTCAACAGTTTGAATACTTAGTCCTCCATTCCAAGAACAAAGATGATATAAGAGGGTTAGGTAGGAAACTCACCAAATTAAAAGTTTCCTCCCATGCAATAACAACATACGGGATTGACTTTCTGAAAGACGCTCCCTTTAAATGCATATTTGGAGAAACACAATCGTCCTCCTTTGAAGATTTTATTATGAGGCCTGTGATGTCTGCTCCTCCAGAATTTGAAGATGTAGGCCAAGTAGCGGTCGATGACTTGATCGAAGTATACCTAAGAACTGAAGAAGACTTTTGTCCCACGTTCATCAGTGCACGCCTTTTCTTAGAAGAACAGATGTAGTATCTCAAATTTCTTTGAAAGAATCGAGACATGTTTGCCTGGAATTATTCTGAGATGCCAGGGCTGGACCCGAGCATGGCAGCTCACCGCCTCGCCATCGAACCATCTCAATAGACCATTAAGCAACACCCCCGTAAGGCTAGACATGACATTGTTGACAAAATAAAAAGTGAAGTGGATAAACTACTTTATGCTAAATTTATCCCAAGGTCTGATATCTGAAATGACTCGCCAATATTGTGCTTGTATAGAAAAATAATGGTCAAATTAGGGTGTGTATCAACTATAGGGACCTTAACAGTGCTTGCTTGAAGGATGACTTTCCATTACCCCTTACCGAGTTGCAAGTAGATGCCACCATGGGGTACAAAACTCTTTCTTTCATGGATGGATATTCGGGATACAACCAAATTTAAATGGCTTCAGATGATGAAGATGCCATAACATTTCGTATGCCAATTGGGATATTTTGCTATAGGGTCTTGCCTTTCGGCCTAAAGGATGCAGGTGCCACTTTCCAGAGGGCGATGACCTATATATTTGAGGACCTTCTACATGATGTGGTTGAATGCTATGTCAATGATTTGGTCATTCAGACAAAAATCAGACAATATCATATCGTCGATCTGGATCGGTTTTTTCAAAGGCTTCGTCACTATAATATGAAAATGAATCCACTTATATGTGCTTTTGGTGTATCATCCAGACAATTCCTTGGATTTGTTGTTTGACACAGGGGTATCAAAATGATCCTAAGAAGATCACCGCCATAGTTGAAATGCCAATACCACAGAATATCTCTGAACTCAAAAGGCTTCAGGCTAGACTTGCATACATTCGTTGATTCATCTCGAATCTTTTAGGATGTTGTCAGCCATTTCCAATATTAATGAAGAAGAAAGTTCCTTTCATGTGGGACCAAGCCCGCCAAAATGCTTTTAATAACATAAAACAATATCTGTTGAATCCACTAGTACTTATGAACCCGGCTCTCGGTAAACCATTACTACTATATGTAATAGCCATGGAATCCTCCCTTGAGGCATTACTGACCCAACACAATGAAGAAGGCAAGGAGTATGCCGTATATTATCTTAGCAGGATAATAATTGGCGCTGAACTCAATTACTGGACTATTGAGAAGATCTCTTTACCTCTAATCTTTGCATTGCAGAAGTTGAAACATTATCTGTTTACTACAATGGTTCACCTTATATCGAGAGCCGACCTATTAAAATATAGCATGAGTCAGCCCTCTATTCAAGGGCGTATCACTAAATGGACCGTCCTTCTCTCTAACTTTGACATTCATTATGTTCTACAACGAGCAATAAAAGGTTAAACCCTAGCAAATTTCTTAGTTGCACATCCAATACCTAATGGTTCCCCTCTTCAAATGGAATTATTCGATGAAAATGTTATGCAAGTATAGATAAAGAAAGACTGAGAAATGTTCTTTAATGGAGCATCTCGAGGTCCTTCTAGTGCCCCAGGAGATAATATAGATAAATCTTTAAGGATCAGCATCGTCTTTGTCACCCCAGATAATGACATCATCATGCACTCCCTCACGCTAATTGAGGAACACTCAAATAATGAAACTGAGTATAAAGCCTTAAGTATAGGGCTTGAGTTGGCCCTGGAGATCCCCATAGATGATCTCATGGTTGATGGGGATTCGGAGCTCGTCATCCACTAGATGAATGGCCTTTATCATATTAAAAATCCAAGTTTAACACCTTATTTTCAAAGGGCCAAAGACTTAGACAAGTTGTTCTGGCCTTACAGATACAACATGTTAGAAGGGACTATAATGGACAAGCCGATGCCCTGGCTAGCCTGGCCACATTCCTCACACACCCAAGTGACGATTACCTTGTCATTCATATTGGAGAAAGAAGGGTTGTCGGCCCATTGTTTGTAACTGTTGAGGAAGATATCCTCCTCGCTTGTAACACTGACATATAAGAGGGTGATGCACAGGAAGGTGTAGATGATAAATCGAACTCGGGAGAGAAAGATCAACATCTCATGGATAGGAGGGAGCCATCCGACCCTATCAAGAATGTTGAACTGAGATGACGTGCTCCCTAATTCACTCAACCAGATAATCAATTGTATAGGAGGTCGCTAGACGACATATTATTGCGGTGCTTATCAACTAATGAGGCAAGAAAAGTAATGAATGAAGTGCATGCTGGTGTATGTGTAGGACACCAAAGCGGCCCTTAGCTACAATACCAATTGAAACAACTCAGTTACTACTAGCCAATGATGGTAGTTGATTACATTGAATATGCCAAACGTTGTTGTGTCTGCCAACTACATAGTGACTAAGGACATGTGCCCGTAGAACCATTACACACGACCTCTTATTCTTGGCCATTTTTAAGTAGGGAATGGATATAGTGGGACCCTTTACCACAACTTCTTTAAAAGGGCATCACTACATCCTTACCACAATAGACTATTTCTCAAAATGGGCGAAGGCCGTTGCCCTGTAAGAAATCAAGGCTTTCGACATAGTCTAGTTTGTCAAGGTCCACCTCATATATATGTTTGGCATCCCTGATCGTCTAATCATAGACAATGAGGCAGCCATTTGTTAGTTGACCTATGTACTGACTCATGGCAAAATATAACATCAATTTAGAGCATTCATCGGGTTATTACCCTCAAGTTAACGGTTTGGTAGAGGCTTTCAACAAGACTCTTTGTAAAATCATAAAGAAGATGGTCTCTAGGCATAAAAAGGACTGGCATGAGCACCTACTTGAAGCACTCTAGGCATATCGTATTACATTTCGTACACCAATACAAATGACCCCCTACTCTCTCGTGTCCGGGGCCAAGGCTGTTCTACCCGTAGAAATCCAGGTCCCATCACTACAAGTTGCAGTACAGGATGGTTTGACAGATGCCGAGGCCACAAAAAATACACCTTTCAGAGCTTAAAACCCTCGATGAATCCAAGCTTGCTACACAACAACATTTAGAATTATACTAAGCCCGCATGGTAAGAGCTTAGAACAAGAAGGTTAAACTTCGCTCCTTCACAAAGGGTGAGCTTGTCCTTCTTGTATGATCATCACTTGATCCTACCAGAAGAAAAGAAGGTAAATTTTTCTCTAAATGGGATGGCCCATATGCTATTGAAAAGACTTATCCTAATGGTGCATACCTCCTCCGTGATGTAGTGGACAACCAAATCCTCCCTATTACCAATGCCAAATTCTTGAAGAAATATTACCCTTAAATGAAAAACAAGGGGCTTAGAGGAACTACATCGGTTTGATCATGTGTTCTACAGGTACGTAGGTAGTATGGGTTACCCCATGATCCAGATGCAACTACATATCTTTTAAAAAAAATCACTGTCGATCTCATTAAAAACCAGCAATGGTAATGGGATGCAAAATTTAGGTAAACCCCAGTTTTAGGTTAAGGAATCCTAAAGGAAAAAAGGGATACATCGTGCTCTAGCCCCTTCAGTATTTTGATGTCCTTTGCTTCACAGAGTTCGGACAAGACATCAATGAGACATATTATGGTGCCTCTGAACTTGAAATTATACACACGGGTTTCTATGTGAGCCAGTGTCTCTAGGATCTCTTCCAGGACAAAAGGGAGATCCGCCTCTTCAATAGACATGCCAACCAAATGCTTGATAAGTGCATCCCGCTGCCAATGAGCCTCATTGACGCACACCTCCACTTCGTCAGTGAAAAAAGTCCTCACCACGTCTGTAAAAATCAGCATGGTTAAATCATGGAATCCAAAAGAATTAGTTATTATGATAAATAAAGTGTTTAATGAGTACCACAATCAAACAAGGATACAAGATCCTTCTCTTTGGTTGGGGGAGATTTGTCCCGCTTTGCTTGTGATCCTAATGATTCTCTAACCTCAAGAACACTGGCCAACCTTCTTTTCGGAGCCATCTTGCTACAACATAAAAACAAATGGCTAGTTAGTACAATCAAGCAAAGGCCTCTCCCTATATGATTGCTCCTTTCTGAATAAGCAACAAAAAAATCTTTACCAATTTACAAAAGCTAAAGGAATGAGAAGTGTGATGAGCATGACCCTCTTATTTATAAACATGAATGGTCGTGACCCTTTGGGAAAGAGCATCTTGAAAAGGGAACAAAAACAATGCGTCCGTTCTACTACAACGGTTTGAATTCAAGCAACATCAATAAAGTACCATTGTCAGAAGAATATTACTAATATCGTTACAAAAGTATACCATTACAACGTCCTTGGTAAGGGCATGACATCCTCACTTACACAGAAGACCTACACATGTTCGTGGTTCTCGACTTTCATAATGTCAGTCACACCCGACTCTCATAATGTCAATTATGTTCGACTCTTATAATGACAATTATATTCAGCTCTCATAATATCCATTACACCTAACTCTCATAATTTTAATTATATTTGACTCTCATAACATCAGTTACATTCGACCCTCATAATGTTGACTATACATGACTCTTATAATGTCAATTTCATTTGACTCTTACAATGTCAATCACATTCGACTTCCATCACCTTCATAGTGCTGGTCACATTAGACACTCATGATACAAGCCATAATTTGACTCTTACAACGTCGACCTTATCCGGTTCACATAATGCCGAAACTAATCATAATAGTGATGATGTGGCGCTCAATGACAATGATCCTTATAATATCAGGACTTAGAATGCATACACAAGAATATATATCTACTCATACAACATATAAAAGAAACAACTAAAAGAGAGAAAGTGCAAGCGATAACAAGATAATAAGCGATAAAACTGTATTTGTTTCCTTTATTTATCAAAATGCTACATCATTCGAGGATTACACTATTTTGGGAAGGTAGAAAGGAGGCATTTACACAGGTCTTCTTCAGTGGTCTGGGAAGATCATACTTGATCACCCTGCATGATGAAGACGATCTATGGTAGAATAAGCCACATCAATTCTCGATTCAAGGGTGGCTCATTCTGTTGTCTTTGCCTCCCGAGTTGTTGTGAGAGTCGTAATTCGAGCCTGCACCCTCAACAACTCCTCTCTAGCATTAGCCAAATCATCATCAATACTCATTACTGAGTCACATACTCAATCGAGTTCCTCCATCAAAGCCTTATTTTCAGCCTCCACAGTGCTCAGATTCCCTTGGGCCTTGACATTTCCCTCAATATTAGCAAGTTTCAGTGCCATGGCTGATCGCCTCTCTAAGGACTCAAAGAACATATCCACACCTCATCGAAACTTGTTGTTGCAAATATGGATTTCCACATCTTGAGCAAGGGCCATCAACACCTCATCCTAAATACTCATGAGATCAGGTGATGAAGGTGTTAAGGTCATCATCAAGTCAAGCATCATATGGCGGATCACACGTGCCGATGAGATTTTGGAAGGGCATCGAATGGCACTAGCAGTGCTTACGATCTCATCTGGATAAGTAAGAAAGGAGGTGTCAGCAATGACACATAGAAATATACTTCATAGCAAAGTGTAAGGCTTACCATGACTCATGGGGGGAATTTTTGTAAGTTCTTGCTTCGTAGGGAGGCTCTTCTTAATAGTTGGATTAATAACGAAAGAGGAGTTTAGCACGTGAGGGTGCACAAAGATAAATAGTATGAATAATATAAAAAGGAGTGGTGGTATATACTTTTCTTAGAAACATTACATCTTGGGAATGGTCATCACCTGTTGGTTCTGTCACAAGTGGGCCGGTAGTCAGTTCGGGAAGGGTTGTGTTGATTACTACCTCTTCTTAAACCAAGCTTTCTCCTTGATCTATCTCTGCATTCAATTCTCTATTGACCGCACTGCTGCCCTCCTCAATAGGTGGAATAGACGATATAGCAAGGACATTATCAGCGGATTCAATGATAGGCTTGCTAATTTCATCAATTGTTTTGTCTTGGGTTCCGTTAGCCTCAGGAGGGTCACTTGCTTCAGGCATCTCTACATCAACCAAGCCAGAAGGTTCGCCTTCAGTAGGGATTTTCTCACGAATATCTTCTGCCCATTGATCACCTACTTTAGTGGTGATAGAAAATGACCCAGTTGGTCTACCACCAATATCTTCTAATTCATCAACTGGCAAATTACCCTCCCCAGAACCATCAGTCTACCGTTGATCATCTTTTTTGGAGTCCTCATAATCTACTAACTCCTCCATTTCAGACATAACCACTCTAGTGACTGAGATTACATCACTCCATCATATGGCAGTTTTACATGTAGCAGCCCTATAAGTGATGTGTCCAACATCACCTATAGATGTAAACTTTCAAGCCTACAAGAACTGGATAATCAGATCTCTCCACACATTTCAATGTGTCTGACATCCTACTATGTTACCTGAGGACCACC
>JAOXJP010210438.1:0-11887 GCA_025762735.1 Platanus orientalis
GATCGTGTTGGCTGGTGAATCAGAAGGAAGCTCCTACTGATTTAACCACACAGCAACACCTATCCAAATTTTTTTGGTAAATCACTCCCGAATTTTTTGGCCGTTTCCCTCCAAATATACATCACGGTGTGGTTAAACTCAGCATGAAGTTCCCGCTGAATCACCAGCAGAAGATCCTTTCCCATTGCCAAAACACAGTTCAAATTGCATCATGTTGTGGGCTCATTTATGTAAACTTAAATGGGAAGGATTAAATAGAAGGAAAGACTGAATTGCATCCTTAAACTTAAATGTTAGCACGCTAAGGCTTGTTTGGTGATTCATGGGACTACCCCAATTTTCCTAGTAAAGAAAGTAACTAGGAAAAAAGCCTTGGAATTTGATTAGAATAAGAAAATGAATAAATTTTCCTCCATCTTTCCAACTCTATCTGACGACACAGGTTGGAAAGAAAGTCCCGACACCAATTTATGGCAGTTTGCAGAGATGACCATTAATCTTTGACCATTGTCTGCTTTTCCTCTCAGAATAAAGACGATTCTAATCGTTTTGATCGGAATCAAAAAATTATGCTTATAAAGAAAAATATATCACAGTTAGGAATCGCATGTTCTTCAAGGTAGTATTGAAAGTGGTATTTTGAGCGTAACAAACAACAAGATTTTGGGCTTTCCAAAGAAAATTGTACACAATTCTTAGGAAAAGCCCAGAACTCTCATGAATCAGACAGGCCTAAAAGACTGTAAATAAAAATTAAACTCTTTTCATAAACACCAATCCCGTCATACACTGATAAATGATAACCACCTACTATTTTGATCACCGCTTTCTGAAATTACATCAGATTTACAAAATCTTGGATTTTTTTGGAAATGTAACTTAATAAGCTTTAAAATGAAACCAAAATATGCAAAAACAGATATGATTTGGCCTACCAAAACAAGGCCTAAAGAACGAAAATTGAACTTACACTTTCCTAAGAACTAAATAAAATATAATAACCTAAAAAAAAATCTAAATACCCTGAATTGACAAAATAAACCCAAAATCAACAATTTAAATTAAATAACAAAATTTAAACCTTAAATGTTGACTATGGTTCCTAACTTCCTTACAAACATTTAAAATTGACCCTGTACATAATAATTGAAATCAGTTGAGCTCGTCTCCTCGCCACAAGAAAGAGTCGTACACTCTTCAAACCACAAGATTACTTCAAGAAACGTTCCTTTTGGAAGACACAAAAAAAAAAACCACTATTCAAGAGGCGTCCGACTCTATTTGAGTATTGATTGCAAAGTGAGTCGGACAAACACTAATCAGCTGGGATCATCTCTAACTAAAAGAAATCCAGCATCAATCAAGTACCAATTTTACATTGAAAGGTGACAAAAACAAAAGTGAATTGCATCCTTAAATTCAAGGCAAAAACATACCACATGTCAATGCAAAATCGGTGTTTGATTGACTTTGGACACTTGGAGATAATCCCCGCTAAATACTAGTCCGGTGAGAATAGCATTGGTTTTAAAAAAAAACAAAAACAAAAACAACAACAACAACAACATCACCCAAAGACAATCCATCGTCCACTCTATCAAATTAGATTCATAGGAAAACGTTATCCTAAATTCTGAAGGACAAACAATGATCATGAGAAATTATGAGTAGCAAACATATAGAGAGAGACCATTTTCTTTGGGATACATTTGGAACAACAAAGGCTTAGCCGTTTTTTCTTTAAAATTGATGAAGTGTCGACGAACTTGAATAATCTCGACTACAAACTACAAAGTGCTGCTAAAATTTGCATTTTATCTCCTTCTGAGTTTAATGGATCCAAGTTTTCAAGTATATTGAAATTGTCATTCATAAAATGCATGACAGGAGAAATGAAGATGATGAGGCTAAACCCTAACTCACCAAGATGGTCCTCTAGTTGCCCTTGATTTGGAATTTGCAGTTGGATCCCACCTGCGTTAAGACAGTAAGGGGCATCAGTGTGGCATCGGCCTACACCCCTCCAACACTCAAGTTAGTTGTCAGACCTTAAAATTCTCTCTAGTATTATTTTATGGGTTATTTATGCATACCTTCTTCCCAAAGGTTCCCCTCTTTATATAGGAGCTCTCCAGGTAGTTACGTGTAGTGGATCCAGGCTCTGTACAAGTGCATGGTCCTTGTCAGGAATATTTCTTAAGTTAGTTAGAGGAACATGAGTGAGCAGTGCATGTGTCAACATCGGATTGATTGTTCGCCTGCATCACTTTGCGCCTTATAACCGCCTTTCTATCCTGATGGCGGTCGACACCCATCACTCAGTCAGTTTGGTGTTGTTGGTGCTTTGCTTGACTCAATCATCATGTTACTCGGTCGGCTCGGTCATCATGGACGACCATGCATCGGTAATCCATTTTTATCGGTTGTTTATTACTAATCATCGATCTATTGTATGATTTTTAGGCATCGTGTGTCTACTAGGCTCGTCATGCTCTTCCTGAAATGATTGGCTGGGCTCCGGTTGGCCCAATGCTCAAATCTATCACCGATTGGACGTTCGGTCTGTGTGACCATTGGTTTGAACAGGGGGGTCGCCCGACAAATTGGTTGGTCCATGCCTGGCAAATAGGTTGAGCTAGGGTGGTCACTTGGTTGATCGGCTTGGGCCAAATCCTTCATCATCATCTGCCCCCCCATTGCCTAGGCCGCTGGCTTGAGCGGGTATTAGGAATCCGAAGGGTCACGCGAGGCGATTGATTTGCTAGCGCTTTAGTTCTACCTTTATTGAGCCCCGCACCATTAATGGGGACACGACGTGTCACATCCGCTGTCGTTTCACCTCAAATCACACACTCATCCAACGACAGGGGTTGATTCGGATCATCTGACGGTCAATGAGTGTTTAGGAAGCTTTATAAAGAGGCGTATTTGCTCTCTTGAACCTCCATTTGCATTTGAAGCTTTCCCTCTCTTGAGTCTGTGCTGCTAGTGCTTAAGTTGTGTTTAAATGTCCACATTGCTTGATGGTGTGCTCATTGAGAGGTACTCCACTACACTTTGTTTCTTCTTCATTTTCCTCCTATATATATATACCTTTCTTCTGCTTTGTTATTATTATTATTTTTATCCCGAGGCATGTATCTCCATTCTATCCCCTCCTTTTTTTTCTTTTTTCTTTTTAATGTTGTGGTCAAACTGTCATCTTCTTTCGCCTTTAACCTTTATTTTTTCTGTGTCCAACCCTGGATCCTACTGGGGCTCCACTATGGTTTCACTTAACCCACCTGTGTTACTACCTTCGTATTTGTCAGCATCCACCCGATTTGAGCATTTTGAAGTTCAAGTCCTCTTTTCTCAGTCGTGTTCTCGACGAGGTTTCAGAAATCCTTGGTCCCTCAATCAGCATTATATACGCCCTTGATTGTATGAGTACCCAATCTGATTCCTCCAATTTCATCGTGGCTTTAGATGTTAACTTGGTCAAGGAGGATACTCCTAACTCGGCTCAACCCTTGGAGCCTGTTAGGTAATCCCATTTTGTTGATATTTTGTATGCCGCTAAGGGCATTTTTTTTACCGTGTCTAAGTCTCGACTTAGGGATCACGACAAATTTTTCAAATTCCAGAGTCCGTTAGTCTAAGAGTTACCGGTCCTGACAAGTGGGTTTGTACTTGTCTCGCAGACGAAGTCTTTGTCTTCGAGCAAACACTGGAAGCTGGCATTCTCTTCCCCATTCCTCTGCTCGTTCGTTAACTTCTAACCCACCTCCATCTCACCCCAAGCCAAATCATGCCTAACGGGTGGAGGATTCTGATCACGTGCATGGTGTTATGGCCTGCATGTAGTGGCAATCAGGATCATCTGACCAACCTTGAATTCCTCTACTATTATAAGCCAGTAGAGCTACATTAAGGGTGGTGGTACTTTACTGCTCAGACCCCTGACGGAGCGCTAATCACTGGTCTTCCAACTTCGAATAGAGGTTGGAAAAATAAGTTTTTCTTTGTTTATGGGAACGGATGGGAGTCCTGCCCATGGGAGGCGCTTGTCAACCGAATCCACATGGTCCCCAAGATCTAGGGGAGCCACGTAGAGCCGGTAAACTTCGATTACATTAGTTTTCCTTGTCGATTTTTTGTTCAGTTGGGGTAACTTACTTCTGTCTCGATTATTTTTGTAGCTTTGGCCAAGCGTTCGTTGTCTAAGGCTGAACTCACGAGGTTGGACCGTGCCTTCACACATCCAGTCTGGGATTACTCTCTACTAATGAATCCTGAGTCCCTTTCTTCTAATCTGTTCGGCCCTAAACTCCCTTCTTCTGGGCCCTCTGCAGTGCCTATCGGTCAGCTAGGTCATTCATACTTACACACTTTTCCTCATTTTTCATTCATTCTTTTTTTACACCTATGGTTCTTCTTTGCAGATATGTCTACCAGATCATTGAAGACTTCTCTGGCGAGGGTCTCCTCCAAGAACCCTATCGGTAGCTCACACAAGCGGCCAAAGCTTTCCCACCAATGCTTGGTCAAGAAGGCGAAGCCGAGCGAGGCTCCAAGCACGGTTGATACTTCAGCTACTCTCCCTCTTGATTCCATTGTTGACCTCGAGGCAGCGTTGGAGGATGCACCCTCGTTTGAGGAGTGTGTGGCTGACCTCCCCTCATAAGCCGCAAAGCAATCTTCCACTAAGGGAAAGGAGAAGGTCCCTCCATCCCTACTTGTATATGAAGACTGAGTGGTCACCTACCTATGCTTAGTGCTCTCCGATGGTGATATGAAGAGTTTCAAGGGCCTTAGTTCGAATGCCTTAGTTAGAGCACTTTCTTTGACCTCGAGAAGGTGAGCTTTTCTTTTTAGTTATCTGTTTATATATTTATTTATCATTAGCTTTCTATTACTGAATGTCTTTCCTTTTGTTTGCAAGTGTTGAAGAACGTGACAGCTCTCTCGGGTCACCAACTCGGTTCGGACGCCTATGTTGGCAAACTCCGAAGGAAGCTTTCTAAGGCTAACACCGACCGATCAACACTAGCGAGGAGGCTCGTCGAGGCGGAAAATAAACTGAAAGGTATCAAGGCTACCTTGAAGGAGGTCCGAGACTAACTCGAAGGGGAAAAGGCTGGGGCCATTGTGTTGTAGAGGTCCTTAGACGAGCTAAGGGCCGACTGGGAGGCAGAGAATGAGAAGGTTGTTGAGGAAGCGGTCGTCACATATCAACAATCCAATGCCTTAAATGATGAAACCTCAGAGTACTTCATAAGTGGCTTCGAGGCCCTATGTCGTTGGATTTTATGGGTGCACCCAGACTTTGACCTTTCGATGTTCAAGGCCAACGCCAAGTCTGAGTCCGAGTCGGTCGGGCCTGAAGCCGGCAAAGGAGTTGAGGAGGGGGAATTGGAGAAGGATGACGTAACCTCTTAAGAGAGAGGCTACTACCTTCTTCTTTATATATATATGTAGGCTGAGGGCCCTTATCTTCTTTCTTTTCTTTTTTTGTATGGGCCGAGGGCCTTTTTGTATGTCAACTTCAGTTGATATATTTCCCTTTTAATTACGCGTGCTGGCTTTCATGATTGTTTATGATACGATATAAATTTGTAGATCATCTTTCATGTGCTCAAGAACGCCTTTGTAGACCGAGGGTCGTTTTACTAGACTTAGTCCATTTTTTTGACACCGCTCGAGATTTTGGTTGTAGAACGCCTTTGTAGACCAAGGGTTGTTTTACTAGACTTAGTCCATTTTTCTGACACCGCTCGGGGTTTTAATCGTAGAACACCTTTGTAATATACACGATAATAGAGAAATTTATTATTTAACAGTCAGAGTTACACGCCTATTTATAGTACCTTCTTAGGTGTTCAATATTTCATAGTCAAGGCAAGGGCTTTCCTTCCATCGTCTCCAGGTAGTAGGTGCCCTTTCATGCGGATTTGGTCACTCAATGGGGCCCCTCCCAGTTGGGTCCCAACTTGTCGTCGCTTGGGATCTGCGTTTCCGCGCTTACCTTCCAAAGAACTAGATCTCCATTGTCAAAACCCCTTGAGCGGATCCTCACGTTGTGGTACTTCATCATTCTCTGTTGGTATGCTGTCATTCGGAGGGAGGTTCCATCTCTTTTCTCTTCTAACAAGTTTAGGCTAAGTTGTAGCTCTCTTTCTACCTACTCAGTATGTGGTCTTTGAGTCCTCAAGCTTGCCACACCAATTTCCACGAGTATGATTTCTTCGCTGGCGAAGGCTAAGACGAAATGTGTCTCTCTTGTGGGGCTCCTTGGAGCGGTTCTATAGGCCCATAGGATCCCCGATAGCTCATCGACCCACTGTCCTTTTGAGGCCTCCAGTTTGATTTTGACTATCTTTAATATGGTTCTGTTGGTCACTTCCACTTGACCATTTTCCGAGGGGTGTGTCAGGGAGGAAAAGTGGTTCTTAATGCCTAACTGAGAGCAGAATTCTCGGAAGTGCCTGTTGTCGAATTGTTTCCTGTTGTCTATGATTATCACCTGAGGTATCTCAAACCAGCATATTATAGACTTTCAAACGAAGTCGTGTATATTGCTTTTGATAATCGTTGCTAAAGCCTCAGCCTTTACCCACTTGGTGAAGTAATCGACGACCATGATGTTGAACTTTCTTTGTCTCTTTGCCAAAGGGAGGGGACCCATGATGTCTATTCCCCATTAAGAAAAAAGCCACTGCCCCCCGATGGGCATGAGCTCTTCTACTGATTGTCAAGGTACGTTGGCAAACCTTTGGCAATTATCGCACCTCCTAACAAGGTTTACGGAGTTAGCCTGCATAGTTGGCCAATAATATCCCACTCGGATTAGATTATGGACTAGTGACCAACTGCCCTAGTGGTTTCCACCCTTCGTAGGCTTCTCTCATGACGTAGTTGGCTTTGGCCGGTGACAGGCATTTTAAGTACAACATGGTGAAGCTCCACTTATAGAGGACGTTATCTATCATTGTGTAACTGTTGGCCCGGAGCTTGACTTTTCTGGCCTATCCTCGGTCTAGCAGAAGATCCCCTACTTTAAGGAATTGCATGATTGGAACCCTCTAATTGTCTTTTGGCTCATTCGTGTAAACATAGACACTCGTCTCATCCTCCGTACTAGGTCTGATGGGGCGCCTTACCAACAATAGATGCCTTGTCACATACTTGTCATCGGATGCTAGTATCGCTAGGCAGTCTGCGTGCTCATTCTGATTTTTAGGGATGTGTTGGATCTTGAACTTTTCAAATTAAGGCATGAGTTTCTTCACATGAATCAGGTATCCTTGCATACAGTCCTCTTTGGCTTCATATTTACCAATAACATGTCCTTCGACTAGTTTGGAGTCATATAGGCGACAATACATCTGGCCCCGGCTTCCTTTGCAGTGTTAGACCTACGATCAATGCTTCGTATTCCACTTAATTGTTTGTTGCCTTAAATCCGAGTCGAATCACATACTCAATCTCAACCCCATCGGGGGTAGTCAACAACAGCCCAGCCCTGCTAGCTGGGGCCGTGGAGGATCCATCCACTTACAGTGTCCATTGTGACTTCGGGGAATCTCTCTCGTCTAACTCTGCGAGTATCAATTCTACCAGGAAATTTGCAAGTACTTACCCTTTTATAATGGTCCTCTGTCGGTAACTAATGTCGAACTCACCCAACTCCATAATCCACTTGATCATTCTTCCTGATACTTTTGGTTTCTATAACACTGCTCTCAAAGGTTGGTCGATCAGCACTACAACAGAATGAGCCTGGAAATAGAGTTTGAGCCTTGTCGACGTGGTTATGAGCGTGTATGCCATCTTCTCTAAAGGTAGATATCTTAATTCTGCTCCATAGAAGACTCTGCTGACATAATATACCCACATTTGATTGTGCTCGTCTCGAACCAAAACTAAGGTCATTGCTACCTCTAATACCACCAAATACAAGTAGAAATCATCTCCTTGTGTTGTCTAACCGAGACTTGGTAGACATGCCAGATGTTCCTTGAGCTCTCGAAACGATTGGTCGGCCTTTTTCGTCCATTTAAATCATTTCTTCAAAAGGCAAAAGAAGGGGAAGCATTTGTCTGTGGACTTTGAGATGAATCAGTTGAGGGCTGCCACCCTTCCTACTAGCCTTTGCACTTCTTTAGTAGTCCGCAATGGCTTCATGTCTAATATAACTCGAACTTTCTTAGGGTAAGCCTCAATTCCCCTATAAAAAACCATGAAGCCGATGAATTTTCCTACTGACACCCTGAAGGCGCACTTGGCAAGGTTAAGTTTCATTTGAAACTTTTTGAATGTGTAGAGAATTTCTTCCAAGTCGTCTATGTGCTTTTCGGCCTCCATACTTTTCACTAACATGTCGTCCACATAAACTTCCACATATTTTTCAATATGTGCCTTAAACACTTGATCCACCAGTCTTTGGTAAATGGCCCCCACAACCTAAATGACATGACCATGTAGCAGTACGTGCCTTGATCGATTATGAATGACATCTTCTCTTAATATCTCTTCTCCATCCTTATTTGGTTGTAAGCGAAGAATGCATCCATAAAACTGTATAGGGCATACCCAAAAGTAGAGTCAACCAATGTGTCTATTCTTAGGAGTGGAAAGTTGTCTTTAGGGCAGGCCTTCTTGAGGTCAGTGAAGGCTACACACATCCTCTACGTTTTGTTTCTTTTCTTAACCAATACCATGTTAGCGATCTAGTCGGGATAGATGACTTCTTGTATGAATCCCACCTCTAACAATTTGTCCACCTCTTCTACAACAGCTTGGTTCCTATCGGCAACAATGGTTCTTTTCTTTTATCTAACAGGTCTCGTTGAAGGGTCAACGCTCAACTTGTGTGTAATCACCTTGGGTCAATCCCTGGTATATCTGCTTACATCCATGTGAAGGCGTCCCTATATGTAGTGCGGAGTTTCTGTAAGCGAAGTTGTAGTCCTTCCAGGAGCTTTCACCCGACCTAGATGAGTCTTTCTGGCTTCTCAGGGTTGATGGTCAACTCCTCTAGATTCTTTACGAGCCCAATTTGCTTCGACTTGGGGTCTTCTCTGTCCTCTAAGTCGTCAATAATGAAAGCTTTCTTTGACTCTTTCCCTTTCAAAGACGAGATGTAACACTCGTGAGCGGTCGTCTAATCACCTCTGACTTCCCCGACTCCTCCATCGATTAGAAAGTGCATCAACAAGTGATAGGTCAAGGTGATAGCCTTCATTTTGTTTAGTGTTAGCCGACCGATGATAGAATTGTATATAGAGGGGAAATCAACGACCAAGAAATTGATAGCCTTGGTTACTTGATGAGGGTTGACCCCAGCTATTACTAAGAGTGTGATGACCCCTACTGGGTACAATTTATCCCCAATGAACCCACCAAAGGTGTCATCATTGATTGGAGCTTATCTTTTCCCATTCCCATATGCTCAAAGGTGGACCAGTACAAGATATCTACCGAGCTTCCATTGTCTATGAGCACTCTCCTAGTTCAGTGGTTAGCTATGACCAACATAACTACCAAGGCGTCATTATGAGGGTGTTGCACCCCCTGTGAATGTGATGTCTTGCTGACCAATTTAGGGAAGTTTACTAGGTCTGTTTATCGAGTAAACTTCTATTTGTGACGCTTTCATTACCTGTGCATAGGATTTCTGAGCCGAATTTGATTCTCCACCTCTAGTAAACCCTCTAATGATGACTTTTATCTCTCGCAATGGCCCTGGTTTAGGATTCTTCTTGCTTAAAAGCTCTTCCTCTATCCTCGGCAGGGTCTGAGGGTGACCCGCTACAAAATGCCTTAATATGCCCTATTGGATGAGCGCTTCTATTTATTCCTTTAGGTCAAAATAATCCTCTATGTTGTGTCCATGGTCCCGATGGAACCAATAGTATTTCCTTTAGGACCTTTTCTCTGGAGGAGTCTTGAGCTTCTCAAGCCATTTTAATGATGGGTCATCCCACACATACATAAAGACTTGTTTGAGGGGTGAATTGAGGGGAGTGTAGGTTTGCATTCGCTTAGTTGGAGCGCTCGCCTCCCTCGGTCTCACCTCTCGATCAGTAGGGGTCATTGTTCTGGATTCACTTTTGGTGATTTTTTTCCATTCATCCCTTCTTCTCTTTAGCGGCTCTCAGTATTCACTTCCCCTGTTTCTCCTTACTATCATGGTATCTTCTACATTCATGTACTTTTGGGCTCAGAGCATCAACTCAACCATGTTGCTGGGTGAGGATATAGAGAAAGAGATTAAGAAATTTATCGGCAACAACCTACCCATGAAGGCCACGAGTACCACCTTCACGTTGGTGTCGTCTACCTGTATCACCTCTCGATTAAAATGGGAGACGTAATATCTTAACGACTCTCCCTTCAATTGCTTGACATTGAGTAGATATATGGTAGGTCTACGATAGTGTCTCCTGTGGCCTCAATTTTTGCACGTTGGGTAAATCCCTTTTGAAAAGAGACTTAACTATCGCAGAAAAAATCTCGCGTGATTGAAGTTGCCACTAGTCTTTTTAATGATGTGACTGGACATCGGTTTTGGAAACAAAACAAGTTTAAATTTTGAAAAGAGTTTGAAATGTCCGACTCCACACTTAAACTGGTCGACTCCCAGAGATTCTTAGGTAAGTTGTTTATTTATGAGTTGGAAAAGGTGTTAAGCACCCCGCCTCATCCGCTTTTGCGGTTCCCTACTTCAAATCTGTTATAGTCTAATGGTTAACTTGATTTATCAATTTATTCATTTCATTCATTGCCTTTTATCTCATTGTGTTGAGATTAAGGAAGGAATCTACATGCCATTTTTGCTAAAATTTTGGCAGCATAACGGCTATAATATGGACCCTTAGGGATAATTAGTGATCCCCATGTCACTTTTTCAATAAACAGATAGTCAACACTCAAGAAAAACACTCTGAATATATGTCATACATTCACATCATCATTGTTGTCTACTCGTCAATTCCATATTCATTTACATTACTATCAAATCACCTCTATCATGAATCTACATCTAAATAAACTAAACTGAATCATAAAATTTATAAACATTAAACTAAATCATGTAAATAACATCTAAACTATCATGTGCAAACTAGGTCATCAATGTATGCCCATTACCTATACTAGCATAGCTGCACCATCATGATACATCCCTGACCTTTAGATATCCCCTGCTATAAAATAGTTTGCAATTAGACAAATACTATACTAAGCAAATGGAAGTAAAATAAAAGAATATAAACATACCATTCTTGATGCTTCTCATGTTACCAAGTAAAACAAAAAAATTAGTAACAAGTGATGACATTTATTCCATGAGAGTGGAGAATAATAAAAGAAAACAAGTTTTCTAAGTATAAATGTAAACTCAAAAAAAAAAAGATATGTATCTTTATGATGTTAGTATGCTGTTCAAAGAGCCTTAATTAAGGAATGAATTTAGAAAGAAAATTAATTGAAAGATTGATTCAAATTTAGCTTTGAATGATACAATGGGTGGACATTAGTAGGAGAAATCATTTTTCATACAATGATAAAAAGAATTTGAGTGAATTGAGAAAAGTAAACAAAACAAGGGTGTGGGCCTCAAATTTCGCACGATTGGTGGGTCGCTTAAAAAGTGGTCCACTCATCATGGGCCTAACCCACAATGGTTTAGAGTTATCACCAGTCTTTTTAAAGATGTGACAAACATCTATTTTAAAATAAAATAAAATAAATTTTAAAATTCTTTTGAAATGTTTGACTCCATTTCAAACTGGTCAACTCAAGGATTCAGGGTAGGTGGTTCGGTTATGGACTAGGGAAGGTGTTAAGCACCCCGGTCCATCCGTATATTCTGTTACCTACTTAAACCAATTCAAATTAGGGT
>JAOXJP010210449.1:0-11887 GCA_025762735.1 Platanus orientalis
ATTATAATATTTTTGTCAACCATTATGTATGCATGTGTATTTTTAAATAATATTAAAATACAAGTGTACTAAAATAAACTATCATTCTTAATGAATCTATTTGTTTCCTTATGTAAATGTAGTTAGATTATAATATGTTTCTTAAATTTCTACAATTTTTACAATATTTCTTTTTGATATTTTTGACGTTTCCAATATATGTTTTCTTTTGGCCTGACCGATATTTCTACCGACACCGACATTTTGAACCTTGCATAAAACTCAATTGCAGAGGGCAAACAAACAACTTGAAAGATGATATGGAAAATTAAGGATCACTACTCACAAATTATAATTTTTTTATATGGCAGTGTCTCAACAACACAATTCCCACAAGAATAACACTATCAAGATTTATATCAGGGATGGATACAAGTTGCCCCATGTGTGGACTAGAGCTAGAAAGTCCAAATCACTTTTCTTTTTCTTTTTTTAATGTGAAATTGCATATGTTATATAGTTTCATTTATAGTTGGGTCTTTGCATCAGGGAGCAAAATAAAAATGTTAAATTATGGGTTCAACAATCGTCAAATCTCTTGGTTTTCATATTAGGGGCTTCAATCCTATGGCACATTTGGAAAACACATAATTAAAAGATTTTTGAGAACCAAATCTCTTCAGTGGAGTCCACACTCATCAATTCAGATGCATTGATTAATGAGTACAGTAAAGAAAGTTTATAAGAGATTAATGCGCCTCCCTAAGAGCCAGACTTAGAATCTCCACTTCTAAGCCATTAATGTCCTCCTATAAGAACTCTTAAAACTAATACAAATGGAGCTGCAGGGTGGGTTAGCACAACAATAACTATTAATTGAAATCATTCGGGCACCTTCAAAGGAGGAGAATTGAGAGACCTTCAAGGATGTGTAACAGATGAAGCGGAAGAGGCTTGGGCATTCTTACTTTGGTTGTGATTAACGAAGGATATAACCACTAATTCAATCATTATCGAAGGAGATTGTTAGACAATTGCCAATCCTAAATGAAATGGATAAACCTCCCCCATGGCATATTAAATATCCAAAATCACCTACATTTCAAGAGCCATCAATAAGGCTGCACATATCATGGCAACTATCTCCACATAAGTACACAACTCGAACATGGAATTATAATGATATCATTGGCGAATTAGCAACCATTGTAATGGTGGAATCCAATATGCTGGTTACTGATTGAAGTCGAATAAATAGATCATAAGCTCATTACCAAAAATAAAAAAATAAAAATGTTTGCATCCAAAAAGTGGATATGGCTGTTTGAAACCATACTGTCCATGTGATGTGTGTGGGGTTAAAAGGGTCAAAAAGTGCAAAGTACAAAAAGTAGCATGTGTCCAAAAAAAGGCAGAAAATTAGAATACACACCATGTGTCAATTAGTGGCATGGTCATAGTGGGTCATAGACAATTTCAATCAAGAACATATATATATATATATATATATATATATACACATGCACACACACATAATTTTCTTTCAAGATGGGTGTTCTAATTAAATAAAAAGGAATTATACATTTTATAATTTTATAGATAAACTCATAAACAAGGTCACAGGTAGGATTGTTAATTGAGCCAGATTGGCCCGAAATACTCTAGGTTGGGCAAGTTGAACTTTGGGTTGGGTTGGGCTCAGGCTCAAGTACTAGGCCTGAAGTGATTTTTGGATTGGGTTAGGGCTAGCCTTTTTTTAGCCCAAAGTTAGCCTGACCCAAAGTTTTTATTTAGTAAGAGGCCCGAAATCCAGCTAAAATTAGTGAACCCATTTTTTAAAATTTGAATGACCTTGGCCCACTGCCCATCTTGAAGTATATAAATTCTAAATGATTTCTTTTTATAAATTTATTCTTTTAAGCCCATGAGCCATAAGTCAATTTGATATATTTCAGAAATTTGATTTTTTAAGCCCATGAACCATAATTTAATTTAAATTTCTATGTGGTTGTTAACTTCGGGTTAGTTTGAACTTGACCCAGCTCAAATTCGGCCTGAAGGCCGATTTATTAACTTGGCTCGAGCAAAGGGAACTAGGTTGAGTTTGGACTCGAGCCCAGGCATTTTAATTCAGGCTGGGCACAAGTTGACCTTAGCCGAGCCTAGCCTGACCCAATTGACCAGCCTAGCCATAGAGGTATTCATAAAAAAAAGGAGAGGGGGGGGGTCATAGGGTCTATTTACTATAAAATGTTTAGGGTGCTTTTAATAGCACCCCCAAAATTTTTTTACACCCCAATCTTTTAACCCTTTTTTCTCTTCACACCCCTCCTCATCACATCTCTTCTCTCCACATCCCTTTCTCTCTCTCTCTCTCCCTCTTTTTTCTTTTTCCGGTTATTCTGACCTTGCAGGGTCAAGGCCCTCTTGTTTGGCCTTGTTGGTCCGAACAGAGGCTGTTTGTTCGGACCTGTAAGTCTAAACAATGTGTTCAAAAAATATAAAAAAGAAAAAAAGAGGAAGAGGTGGCCCTGATCGTTGCCACTGTTGTGTTGCCATTGGGGTTGTTGGAGTGGGGTGGTTCTTGTTCGTTTTAATGGTAGGAGAAAGAGGATGGTGAGTGTAGATAGAAGGGTTAAGAGGGTAATTTTAAATATGGGTATTAGTTGGAGTTTTGAAAAATCTTTAAACTAGGGGTGGAAAGAAATTTTAGGGGTGCTATTACAAGCTCCCAAATGCTTAAGATGGTGTTCATCTGTCAAACCTTGCGTGAGCATGTGCCCCTCGTATTGCAAAAAGACCCACGGATCCGATACGGATCCAGCTTTCAAGTTATTAACTGTTTAATGTCTTCAAACCGAATTCAGAATCTATACAAATCGGTCCCTGTTCCCGATCTCTGATCTTTCATGGCGTCGTCCAGCAGAATGGAAGATGAAGGAGAAGAAGAAATCTTCGAAGAGGAAGTAAGCTCCATTTCTTATTCCTTTATCGATTTTTGCTCTTTTTGAATTCTACATTCGCAGTGTTTTTTCTTTCAGCCTTTAAAAAAAAAATTTCGTTAATCTGCAACCCTAATTTGATTTTGTTTCTCGATTGACTGTGTTCTTGTTCACTTAAAGACGTGAATTGTCTGGTATTGTTACCTCGTATGAACCTGTTCTTGACGAGATCAGTAACTCCTCCTCCCCGGGCAAAAAATGAGAAATGCTAATGCTGTTTCATTGTTTATCTGCTCTTGTATCCTCGTTTTGATTTTGGTTTCAATTTGTGTTTGGGATTTGGATTTGATTGGTAGATTTATGAATAATGCTGCTTTGATCTGGCACTTAAATAGGATATAATTTAGTGAGAATGTGGCAAAGTGTTGACAAAATTTGCTAGTTCTGATAGGTCAGTATCCAGCCGGTTTGTACGTGTTCAGTTGCTGGAGTTACGTGGGTGGTACCTCGCTTTGGGGGACTTGTATGGGATTGTCATTTTAATTTTCATTTGGTGTGAAGGTTTTTAAACCACAACTCCTCCCCTCTCCCCCTGCTCTTTTAGTTAGTCAACTAGGGAAAAGAGTGGAGTGTGGTTATAATTCCTTCTTTTAATAATTCTCATGATTATGTGTAGGGGTGCCAACTAGGCGAGCTTTAGCCATTGGTTCAAGCTCAAGAATCCAAATTGAGCTTCAGTTCAGCCCCATAAAATGACCTTGAGCTTGGGCTCAGTTACAAAACAATTCTTATTTATCCAATCAAGAACCCTAATCAGGAGAAACCGTAATGGAAAAAACCTCAATATAATGTCTCCATCTTTATATTAACTTAAGCTACAGATCAAATTTTAAACACCCCAAAGAACCGAATTGAACTCTTCAAAGAGAGGCTCCATTTTTGTCGTAACTTGTAAGCAACATCTGTTTTCTTCTTTTTGGATTGAACCATCTGATTGGGCTATATGGAAGGGAGAGGGTGCAGAAAAGATTGGCATTGATGACAAGGGGTTCAGGAAAGTTGCCACCACCGAGAGGAGAGGGGTCACCACTAATTGGAAACCCAAGTTCAACGAACAATATCTTAATCCGCGGTAGTTCACATGCATCATGATCCATAGCCTTGTACTCTGCTTTGGCATTGGACCTTGTCATCACTGACCATTTCTTGCTATATATATATATATACATATATATATTTGGTTTGTGATTGAACCTGCCTAGTTTGCTTCTGTGTAACTCTCAACAGATAAATGTCCGGTTCCACAGAGGAGTAACCCCTCTTTAAGTGATGCATTAATATATCTCAATACTCTTTCAACTGCCTCTAAATAACTAGTATTGGGCTCGTGCATGAATTGATTGATGAATTAACTGCATAATCAATGTGGTGATGAGTCAATGATAGATAAATCATCCATCGTATTAGTCTTTGAAACAATCCAACCTCCTTCCGTAATTCCTCATGTTGACAATCAAGTACATACTTCCTTTAAGAAATGGAGATTCTTTTTTTCTTTTGACTTAGCAACTTTAAATTTTAAAGAAGTATCCTAATGGACCTAGATCTTTAATTTCAAACTCTATTGTAAGGAATGCCTTAAAGTTTTGATTTTTTGTTGGATTATCACCAGTTCAACAATGTCATCCACATATAATGCTGTGGTTGTTGTACCTAAATGTTTCACGAACAATTTTTTTTTTAAATGAATGTTTTACTAACAAAGATGGTGAGCATGGTTTTGTCGATGCCCATATATTTTCATTATCCCACTGAATCTTTCAAATCAAGTAAGTGGGAACTGATTGAGGCCATATGTAGCTTTCTTTAAATGGTATATGTTGCTATCTTGATTCTTTACTTGAAATCCTGGAGGTAGTACCATGCACAGTTGTAGGGAAGCTTGGTACAAGGTGGGAAGCTTGTTTGGGAAGCTAATTCCATTATGTTTCATCAGGTAGTGAGAAACATGCTTCTCACATTTAGGAAGTGCAAGAAAGTAAATGGAAGCTATTCAAGGAAACAAGTGGAATCCTCTGGAAAAACGAGTAGAAACGTCTAGAAAAGTGATCCAAGAAACAATATTATATTTTATTTAATGTAAATCTTATGCTGTTAGCATTGAATAAAATATTATCTAAGAGATTTAGTAATTATTTTGTAGGAGGAAAAATATTTATATTGACTTTATTATTTGTATTATTTTATTCCAATTCAATAAAAAAGATTCAAATCCGATGGTTTTTATACACAAGGTCTTCTATAGTCTAACTCTGAGATGTAAGTTTTCTACAAAATATCTTAGGTATAGTAAAATCTAAGTTATCATTGGCCATACTAATAACAAGTGGTTTGCATATTATTCACAAAAAAGAAAAAAAAAAGTGGTTTGCATATTGATTATATGTTATAATTCTTTGTTGCTTACATAGTATAGCTTTTAGGTTTTTTAGTTTTAAGTTTATTCACTGTATTGTATTATAGTTGAAATTATTGATTGTAAGTTTGTAACTCACAATTATTAACTTTATTATCGTTGTTTGCTTCTCACTTCCTAAGGATTTATTAGGCCTCGCTTCCCACTTCTCACTTTGGCATTGGTTCTTGCTTTCGCTTCTCGTTCTGGTAACTATGGTACCATGTAAACTTTTTCTTGTAGGTCTTCGTGAAGAAACACATTACATCCAACTGATGAAGTGTCTAGGATAAATTAACTATCAATGAGAGGAGGATTCTGATTGAGTTTGTCTTGGCCACTAGAGCCTTCAAATCCTTTGGCAAGTAGTTGAGTCTTGTATCTTTCAAAATTTCCATCCATCTTTTGTTTTAGCTATATACTCACTTGCATCTTACTAATTTTTTTTATGGTTAGCATGACTTTATCTATACACATTTCTTTTCATTGTTCCATTGAATCTTTCAAATCAAGTGCGATCAGACTGATTAAGGCCATATGTAGCTTTCTTTAAATGGCGTACCTTGCTATCTTGATTCTTTACTTGAAATCCTAGAGGTAGTATGATGCAACAGCCGAACTTGGCTGGAAAGGGCCTACCTTCTTTGGAGGCCTAAGCCCAAACTGATTGGAAAGGGCTGTGGAAACAAAGGAAAACCTTGTCGACGGAATGTGACGCTTTAGGGTCTTTTCTAGAAGGTTTTATTTATTTTGGGGTTAGTTTATTTGGGTCTTATTTTAATTTAGGATTGTTTCTGGATTTATTTTAGGCATTTTTCTGATGTAATCAGGCTCTAAAGGCCTTGGAAAGGGTAATTAAGAGTTATAAATAATAATCGTTGTAATAAGGGATAAGTTTAGGGTCTTAGGTGCAATATTAAAAAGTGGGAGTTCTATTTGGTTTAGGAGTCTTGTTAAGTATTTAAGGAATGGGTCATTAGGTTGTAAGCAACTTTGAAAATTTGGAAATAAAGTTTTGAGTTTCAAGAACCCTGAGTGGGCTGTTTCTTTTTTCTCTTTCTCCACTCCACAACACCTCTCTTCTTTCTTATCTCTCTTGGATCATGAGATCCTTTTCTTCTCTTTGTTGATTCTTGCTTTCTTCTTCTTTCTTTCTTTCTTTCTCTCTTTCTTGAATCTGTTGAAAATATTATTTAGATTTATTAACTTGTTATCAAGAAGAAGGATCAAGTTTGGTGTGCTGATTTGGGAGTTCAAGATCGAATCTTGGAGCTTCTTTCTTTTATCAAATCACAAACCTCAATAACAAGGTTTTCTTGCTGATTTTCTACAGGTTATCTCTTCCTAGTAATTCTACTTTTTGTTCTCCAAAGTCCATTTAAGCTTTTTGTTGAAATTCTCAATTCTAGCTTCTTGATTCAAACCTATCTTAGTTGCTGTTTTTTTATTTATAATCTTTGAAAATCACTCCACCCTTGATCCATCTTTTGTATGATTTTTCTTTCGGGTTTCGTTGTTACTTCAGTCTAGTTTCCATCTATATTCGTTTCTTGAATTCTTTCTTTGATTTCACATTGTTCTTGAATCATTTTCTCCCTACAATTTTCTGGTTTTTTTGAATAAATCCTACAACAACTTTTCTATATAAAATTATATATCAAATCTTATCCATACTTTATAGACTTAAGATTCACCCTACAAAAGTGCAGGATTTTCTAATGCATTACTAGGGGTATTTTGGTTGTTTTGCACCTTTGCAACAAATTTTCCAGAATTGAGTTCTTGATTGCTTTCTTCTTTTATATTATTGTTCTAGCTTCTGTTTAAGGTCCACATCAACAGGGAATCACTGCCAATCCCTTGGTAGCCCGCATCATAGTACAATGTAAACTTTTTGTTGTAGGTCCTCGTGAAGAAAAACATTCTTTACCTCCAACTGATGAAGTGCCTAGGATAAATTAGCTATCAATGAGATTGAGTTCATCTTGGCCACTAGAGCCATTGAATCCCTTGGCAACCAGTTGAGTCTTATATCTTTCAAAATTTCCATCCATCTTTTGTTTTAGCTATATACCCATTTGCACCGTACTATTATTTTTGTATTTTAGGAGACCATTAAGTTTCTAAGTTTTTTTTTTTTCTTTTTTTGGCAAGAGCTTTCATCTCCTCCCATATAGCTTCTTTCCACTATAATTACTGAAAAGCTTCTACCACATTGGAAGGAAGAGGTACAGAGGACAAAGCAGAAGCAAAAGCTTGAAGAGGTGATGACAATGAGGTATAGGAAACAAAATGTGAAATAGGATGGACAGTAGTATAAGTGTTTTTTACCTTGCGTCAGGCAATAGGGATTAGATCATTAATGGAGTCGAGAGATGTTGGAGAAGTAGATGAAATTGGTTTTGGATTTAGATTTAGTTTCATAACTGCAGACGAACGAAGTTGTTCTGCTGATGTAGGCTTCAACTTTGGAGGTCTAGAACGAGTTTTCAATTTCTTTTTCTTTTTTCCTTCTTCTATAGACCTAGAATGAGAATATGATTTAGAATGAGAATGTGACTGAGAGGAAGAATTTTCCACCAGCATTAATAATAGAAATGATACTTTACTATGATAGTTCTCCTCTGAAGAGGAACACCATTAGTAATAAAAGACTAAGAAATGGACTCAAAAAAATTGACATCCATGGTAACAAATTGTTTTCCTGGCATTGGACTATAGCATTTGTATTAGTAATCCAAAAAGAGATCACAGTGATTTGGGGTCCAACTTAGAATTTTACAGACCTAAATTAATAAATTATGAACAAAGCATGTTAACCAAAAACTCGAGCAGGAATGCTGACGGCTGGATTATAAGAGAATAACAACTAATGAGAAAATTTGAACACTGCTACTCTCATTGGAATCAGATGTATGAGATAGGAAGCGGAAAGCACAACATTTGACTAGTACTTCTTTTCCATTTCCATACCTAAAGAGCAGACTCTATGCAACCTTCAGAAGATGTCGTTTTTTGTTCTGTTACCCTATTTTCCTGTGTAGTATATACACAATTGTTCTTGTGAATGATTCCATTTTCTTCAAAGTATGCTTTCAGTTGGCCTTCAAGATATTCATGCCTTTGGAGTCCGAAATGCTATTCAGGCTGAATTAGAAAGTCTTTTAATGGGTCTTAGGGAGATCTATCGCCTTAAGTAGCTGTGAGGTGGAGGGGGACTCAGCTGTGGCTATTAGTTGGGGAAATGAGAAATGTATGGGCTCTTGGGAATTGGCTCCAATTATTTATGAGATTAGGGAGCTTATGACTTTGCTTTCTATTTTGTTGGTCCATGTGAATACAAGTCGTAATCAGCTGGCTGATAAGCTGGCAAATTGGGGGGCTGGTTCCCATATGATCTTTTCTGGAAATAGCATTCCGGAAGGGTGTCTATAGGGTTCTCCCCCCTGTTGTTGTTTTTTAGTTCGTTTCTTTTTCTTCCTCTTAATAAAGTTATATTATCCATTAAAAAAAAATTCTTTTCAAATTTGATCTGCACCATCATATGAAATTTATGGATAATCATCAACATCTCTAACCCTCGTTTTCATGAGATAAATCCAAGTGCATTGAGAGTAATCATCAACAAATAAAATAAAGTAACAAAAACTAGATATGGACACATTAGGAGAAGGGCCCTAAATATCAGAATACACAATATCAAAGGAAGCGAACTTTTATTGTTACTTGGAGGATAGGGAATATGACAATGTTTAGCTAGTTCACACACTTCACATTGCCTAGATGACTAATTGACACAAACATGCTAGAAAAAAAAAGTTTCAAGGAATGAATTCATTAAAAAAAAAAAAAAAAAGGAATGAAAGGACAAATGACCAAGTCAATTATGCTAAAGCATAATCTGGTCTTTATTGACATTACCACTAATAGACTGGAGTGTCTTAGAAGGAGAAGGAAGTGTGTTCAGAAGGTAGAGTCCACCTACTTCATGCCTAGTTCCAATTTGCTGCTGTGTTTAATAGATTGAAGTGTCTACCAACTACTAATAGGCTGGAGTGTCTTGAAATGTACAATGAGAGGGAAAAAGTCACAGTACAATTCAAAGCCTTATTTTCAGACTGCTAACTAGTGTTGTACCTAATGAAAAGGTTGAACATGGAAAATATGTGACTAATAGTTTTCCAGGGGCAATACAAAGTAACAACGATTCACCATACAAGAACCCCGACCATTGAAATGTAAACCGCGCTTGGCTTAGATTATTGAGTGCTACAAATTCTAATGTTTCTTTTATAATCTCCAAAGCCACTTAGCTAGTACAACTAACTTTTTCTCTTTTACCCAATGAAGATCAAACCTCCCTTCTCTCTAGAGTTGCATACTTTATCCCAATTGAAAAATGGTCATTGTTTTTTTTTGATGAACAATTTTTTTTAATTAAGAATAGGGAAGAGAAATTTCAAAAGAATCAAAACAACAAAAGAAAAGGGAAGCAAAAAATGGAGCCCAGCCCAGCCCCAAGGCCCCACCCCCTTCTAAAGAAAGTTTCACCTAATTACTCCATTCCAATCCCTACAAAGATCCCCCGCCCTTATGCCCCCACACCTTTTACAAAGAGTAACCCAATTGAAATCTTTTCTTTGGCTCTTTCATACATCTGAAACGAGGGCTCGATGTGCCCCTTAAAGACCCTTCTATTCCACTCCACCCAAATTAACTAGTACACCGCTGTCGAGACAAGCCTCCAAATCCGATTACCACGAGTAGAAAAAGTGCCTTGTCCCACCAAGCTGTAAGGAGAGACCTCAGATCCCGCAAGGGGACCCAACTAATCCTAAAGTCCTTAAGGATCCCGAACCAAACTTTTTAGGAAAAGCGGCAATGCAATAGAATATGATCCATGGATTCCCCATCTTCTTTGCACAGGTTGTAGAAATTAGTGAGGATATGACCTTTCCTCTTGAGCACGTCAATCATGGAGATCTTACCTAAAGATACCACTCACATAAAGAACTGGATCTATAGAGGAACTGGGGTATACCAAATATCCTTCCATGGGACTAGAAGATTTGTCGAGTTCCAAAGAATTGGATCTCGGTCGTCACACTATAAACCTTGTTGGAACCACCAAGCCAAATCTTCTTGTCCTCTTGATTTGGCCTCACAACTGTGGTGTCGAGACTCCCGAGCATCGAAGCAGTAGCAGACACTTCCCAATTGAACGCCAACCTCCTTAGGATGGGATGCCACCCAACAATCCTATGGCGGATTTCCATATACTTTGAAACAAGAGGCTTGAGGATTGGCAACCAAGGAATAAATCAAGGGGAACTCCCTCAACAACGGTTGCAAGCCACACAATTTATCCACCTAGGACTTTGTCTTCTGCCCATTGCTGATCTCTATTCTCACCTCTCCTTGAACTTCGGGAAGAACATCATGATGCCTTTCCAAGGGTTGGAACCGTAAAGGCCTCTAACCGGCATGGATCACCATCATTCTGCACCCTATACCTAGAAGCAACCACCCATCTCCACCTGTTGTCCCACTCTACCCCAAACCTTCACAACCATTTGCATAGAAGCGCTTTATACATAAGCTCCATCCTCCTGAGCCTTAAACTCCCATTAGTCTTCAGGGTGCAAACATTATCCTAGGCAACCAAGTGTAAGCCCCTATTGTCATCCCCACTCTTCCACAAAAAGTCCCTCTAAAGTTTCTTAATCTAGTTCACTATATGAGATGGGATAACAAAGAGAGACATGAAGTATACTGCCACCATTGCCTTAATCAACGTCACCCTACCCCCTTTGTATAGATAATGTGACTTCTAGCCCACCAGTTTCCACCTCACTCTGTCCATCACCGGACCCCATACCTTGCTTTTGAAAGAGGCCCCCAACGGAAGTCCCAAGTAAGGGATAAGAAGATTATCCACCTTGTAACCAAGGTCAATGGCCAGGATCTCAATGTTAGGCACGTTTCCCACCTTGATGATCATGCCATTTCCAAAGTTCATTCTTAGCTTTGTCACAGCCTCGAAGCATCTAAGAACACATCTTAACATCTGCACCTACATCTGAGAGTTTCGGCATATGATTAGTGTATTGTTCACATATTGAAGATGACAAACCAACACCTCCTCCGTAAATCCCTCAATCAGACTACCTTCCTTTGTCCTGTAAAGCATTGCACCCAAGGTCTCCACCATTAAAAGGAAGAGGAGGGGGGATAGGAGATCCCCTTGTCTCAACCCTTTAGAAGCCTTGAACTAACGAGTGAGGGTCCCATTTACAAGCACTAAGAAAGAGGCCAGATTAAAACACCGCCATATCCAATTCTGTTAGCGCCTCCCGAAGCCATACCAACCATGGTATCAAATATCTCGAAATATCTTAAATATCTTCCGACATATGTCCATGTCTGCCAGGACCGACACGACATATTCCTATACCGATACGAAACATTAAGTACATTATAAAAATTCATTTTTTGGTCAACATGATGTACG
>JAOXJP010210460.1:0-11886 GCA_025762735.1 Platanus orientalis
TAGGTGATAAAATGAGGGAAAGTCGATTGAGATGGTCTGGGCATGTGCAACGAAGACCAATGACTGCACCAGTGAGGTGAAGTGAGACAATACAAGTTGAAGGTGCTAGGACTAGAGAAGGCCAAAATTGACCTAAGTGGAGGTAGTAAGGAGGGACATGACAACTTGTAATTTAACGGCAGATATAGCCTTAAACAGAGTGGAATGGCAGAACAGGATTCATGTAGCCGACCCCAAATAGTTAGGATAAGGCTGTTTGTTGTTGTTGTTGTATCATATCTATACAAAAATGTGTAGCCTTATATATAGGCTCACAAAGTCTTGAAAATAGCAAGAAAACAAATTATAAACTCTTAAACTATTAGCTTACTTGCTACCATGGTATCAAATATCTCGAAATATCTCAAAAATCTTCCGATATATGTCGATGTCTATCAGGACTGACGCGACATATTCATATACCGACACGAAACATTAAGTACATTATTAAAATTCATTTTTTGGTTAACATGATGTACGATATCGGTGTGTTTAAGCGAATATTCCCCTTTCACAGTGTATTATTACCTAATATCGATATTGTGTTATAATAAAAAATTATATGAAAAACGATAAATTTCAAAGAAAGTAAAATGAGAGGGAGGAAGAAGTTGAAGATAAAAAAGAAGAAAATGAAAAGAATCTACTTGTTTCCTTATGCTTATACGGTTAAATTATAATATTTTTGTCAACCATTATGTATGCATGTGTATTTTTAAACAATATTAGAATACAAGTGTACTAAAATAAGCTATCATTCCTAATAAATCTATTTGTTTCCTTGTGCATAAGTAATTAGATTAGAATATGTTTCTTAAGTTTTCACGATTTTACAATATTTCTTTTCAATATTTCCGACATTTCTTATATATGTCTTATTTTGGTTTAACCGATATTTCCACCGACACCGACATTTTGAATCTTGCTTGCTACTTAAGACTTTCCTAAAGTCAAAACTATTAAAAACTTGACATTCTAAAAACAAAAAGTGTCAAAATCAAACCCTTCTAGAAAATTTTGACCAACACTCCTAAAGGGACCTATTTTGACTTGTTGACTCTCTAAAACTACTAAAATATCATTGGCAAGAATGCATTATTACAAAAATACCCAAAAACAAAAATTAAAATGACTCCCATGTCCTATACTTTAATAACTCATAAACTATTAATTAAAATTGACCTGAGTGGAGGTAGTAAAGAGGGACATGGTAGCTTGTAATTTAACGGCAGATATGGCCTTAAACAAAGTGAAATAGTGGAACAGGATTTGTGTAGCTGACCCCAAATAGTTGGGATAAGGCTGTTTGTTGTTGTTGTTGTATCATATCTGTACAAAAACATATAGCCTTATATATAGGCTCACAAAGTCATGAAAATAGTAAGAAAACAAATTATAAACTCCTAAACTACTAGCTTACTTGTTACTTAAGACTTTCCTAAAGTCAAAACTACTAAAAACTTGACATTCTAAAAACAAAAAGTGTCAAAATCAAGCCTTTCTAGAAGATTTCGACCAACACTCCTAGAGGGACCTACTTTGACTTGTTGACTCTCTAAAACTACTAAAATACCATTGGCAAGAATGCATTATTACAAAAATACCTAAAAACAAAAATTAAAATGACCCCCATGTCCTATACTCTAATAACTCATAAACTATTAATTAAAACAGTAAACTGATTCAATAAAGACTCCATCATGTGTCTTTTGTGCTTCTCTTTGGATACTTCCATGCATGGCCCCACTGTGCTCCCATGTCCTCATCAATATTCCACTTGAAGAACTCTTCCCAAACTCAAATCTTGATCAATACTCAAAAAAGAATCGAAGTATTCAAGTAGCCTTCTCTTAGGAGTTTCTTCAAACACTTGGACACCAAGTGTTTCCACAACAGAAAATTTATGGTAGTAAACCTGACGTTTTGCTTCAATTCTCAAGCAAGTAAGCTCACATATATTTCTTGAATCAGTTATAGATCCCCATGTATAGCTGGATGCAAGAGATGAAGTTTTCTTTGGAAATTTGAAGAAGAACAATACCCCAGTCTGGCCGAATGCTTTATGCTAATGGGTTTTGTGTTTTGTTCAATCAAAACACCTAGAGAGGTGTTCGAGTAGCCACATGGTGTAACACATGGATGGAGGATGAAAATTGAAGAAATTCCAATGAGATGTTTGCTGAAGAATTTCTGGGCAGCAACTACAAGGTTCTTGAATGGTTTTCTTTTATGATTTTCTGGTGCATAGGACTGGCCGAATGGTATGGGGTATGATGGGGAGTGTGGGGTGTTGAAAGAAATTGATGGGGAGGTATGAATAGGTGGCCGGATGGTGTAGGAAGCTTAATGGAGTGAAGGGGATGATTATGGAGGTGGTATAAAGTTTATGGAAATGGATTTTGACTGTTGGAAGCAAGGAGATGCCATGAAAACCAGAAAAGCATAAAGAAGAAGAAGAAGATGATGACGAAGGAGCTGATGAAGATTGAGATAAGACAGTACCTTATGGAAAATCACCAATCCACAACCTAGGAAATCACCAACCTAGGCCAAGTTTAGGCAAACTTAGAAAAGAGCAGCCAGCTGAAGAGAGAAAACCATGGAGCTTTCAAATTTTCATTTGCTTCAAAAATATTGGGTATCAACCATAGGTCTCCCCCCTTCTTTTTTAAATTCAAAATTAGGGTTTAAGCCCTTGTTTACAATAATTAGAAACTAAAATAAAAAAAGAAATGAAGCAAAAACATCCCCCCTCTCTTGGTGGTCGACCAAGCCTTTTAGAAAGGCTTTTGTGACTCTTCCAAGTATATCTTATATAAAAAAAAAAAACAAAAATTCCCATTATGTCCCTAATGCTACTAGACCATGAAAATGTCTATAAACTGTATAATAATGTTATAAAAGCCAAAAAATTGAAATAAAACAACCAAATAAGTATTGCTACATGTCCTCCAATAAAAGCACACACATGTGACCCCAGAAATAAAGAAATTGGGCCCCACATGCCTCCAAAATAGTAAAGTACTCAAAACTCATCCAAATCAATTACGGATCAAAGCAGTGCTCTCCAAATACATCTTAGTCCATGTATAGGCTCAAAGGAACTCTCCTCCTCTGCTGGTACACTCTAAAGGTGCCACATGGCAAGATTTCCTCATCACCCAATGTCGTCAATTGGTATTAAAAATATTACCTACAAAAACATTAAACCCAAAATTCTCAAAATTCCTTGGTATAAACCCATCAAATCTGAATACCGGCTGTTTCTTGTTCAGCATCAATTAGTTTTTTTTATTTTTTATAATACACATCAATTAGTTAATACAATTAGATACATAAGTAGAGCTTTAGATAGATGTGAAATACATAAAATATTTTAGTTCGTATAAAACACTTCTAGAAAGCAAACAAAATAATTAATTAAGCATTTGATTGAATAACTATTCTACGAGTGTCTGACACAAATTTTTGACATATTATCATTATCTATGTCTTGTCCCAGTCGATGACTATATAGGTTCTTTTACCTTATTTGTGGCAGCTTATACGAGAGCTGGGACGAGGTTTTACGTTTGATGGATGGTCAGAAGGTACTTTGAATTTTCCACCAACATACAAATATGAGTTTAATTCAGATAAATACTATGGAGAGGATCCAAAGGTTGGGAGGCGTACTCCAGCATGGTATACATCTGCAAATTTCTTCTCGTTCATTTCATTATTGTGTTAACTTTTTTATCTGTTTATTTGGTTATTCAATTATCTTTTACAAATGCATGGCCTTTTGTTCAGATTTCTGTCTAGTTATTATTCTGATTTGTTTGTGTGTGTGAATCTCTATTTACATTATGATTTTCGACTTTTTCTAATTTAGCCATTTGTTGCTATGTTGATTTAGTTATATTCTGTTATCTTTCTTTGGTTATCTCTTACAAATGCATTCTATTGTTATTCCAATTTATTTTCTCCTATGCTTATTGATCTCCATCTGATCACCGTTTACTGTCAGCTGACTATAATACATTTCATCTGTTCACAGATTGTTAAACAGTTTCCACAATAATTTAAATGTTTTCTTTATGTTAAAAAAGGACAGTTTAATTTGTAAAAGGTATTGTAGTTTACATAAGTTCACGAACACAAATTGTGTATCTCCACATCTTATGCAAGACTTGTACTTCCCTTCCTGCTTTTCTTGATAAAGAGATGTCGAACATAACCCCCTGTAGGAAGTTGTGGTCAAATTATTATTATTATATGACACAGAAGTCATTTCTGTATGAATGATCCTTTCAACACACACACACACACACACACACACAGAGGAAGACTACAATTTGAATTGCTTTGTGATTGTTACCACTTTTCATGTGTAAACCTTAATTAAAGGGAGGTTTTGGAGAATTTTGATCACAACCTCTTGAACTGTTATTGTTAGAATCTTTTCATGCAACTGGAAAATACTTCCATGTCATTGAATTGTTTAAGCCAAGCTCCATGTAGCACAATAGCAATGACTCTTGCCTCATCACACTAGATATTGCTTAGTTTTCAACAAGACAAATTTAATTGAATTCATAATCTAGATGATGTGGAACAACAGTCCACAAGAAGAATAAACAAGAAAGAAAGAAGAAGATGTTATTAGAGAAGAAGAGAAGATAAAAGAGAAGAGAGAGAGAGGGTAGAATGCTCACCTCATGTGAGGGGTTGAGAGAGAAAAACTTGGGATACCACACCCACTTCAACACACATGTCTTCTATTTCAAATATTCATCTTTAATTGATTTATTCATATGTGGGTGCCTCTTTAAATAGGTTTACAATGTAAAAAAATAAAATTAAAATCTCTATAATCTAGGACATTAATTCCTAAACTTTCTATCAAAAAGTAAGAGAATCCTACTAAATTAAAATACTTAACTAAAGGGGTTTTACTTGCTTGATAGGTAAGATATTTTGGGCCCTACTAGGATCTCCAAAATCTTATAGATATTGCACAACTCACATGTGGGCCCTAATGATCTTGAAAATCAGCAATATTTTCTTCTTATAGATGCTCACACAATTTGGCATTTGTGGACCATTTCCTACACTAAATATCTTTTTTTTTTTTTTTTTCGTTTACATAAAGACCCCTAAAACTATGGAAATTATAAAAAGAATCTTGGCCATAAGAGGGTCTTATTACAAATTAGCAAAAATCCTAATCTACTTAGTCCAAATCGTGTGGTCTATCTGTGGTCATCCAATTTTAATTTCTTGGCAGTATATGGTCCTGCATTACTAGAATTTGTTCAACATAAGAATTTTATGAGAGCAGATGGCCGGTTCTCCAAAGATTCATGCATGAACCGACTAACACCTTCATCCACTTACACAATTTTAGATCGTGTAATACATGGTCATGCCACTCATCTCTTTATTTATGGAAAAACAATTTCAGTTGAAACTGATTCAAGATCCATCATTATAACATTTGAGAAAAAACATCTGATATACCTTCTACGGAGATTTGATTCAAACTTCTCTTGATAGTGAAATTATTATGCCTATACGTACTGATTCTTTTATCTTTCATGGGACTGCTTGTAAATAACCTCTATGGACATGGTTGCCATCAGCCACTTGTTTGGCTTTAAGAAGCATGGCCAGATTCTCAATCTTTTAAGAGTAAGGATCTCTTCTTGAGTAAGTCAAAAAAGAGTACTCTAACAACTTACAAGGACTTTTTTTCACAATTGAGTGTGATATAAATATATTTTTTCTATAAGTAAAGAAATTTTTTATAAATGGGGACCGAGAAAAAACTATACAATAGAACTAGAGTGGGAGACGACCATGGCAATGACTTTACCCTACATTACAATTAACCCCAATGATGGATACCCAGTCTTTAAGATATCTCTTCTACTGAAGTTCTTGAGACCCTTGCAATGTTTAGCCTTTAGAAAGATCCTCTTCTTTCTTTGGGAAGAGACTCTAAAAGAAGATTTAGCCTAGTCTCAAAAAACTTGGCTATTTCTCTCTAACTATAGACGAGACCGGTATCCATATAACTTTCCTCCCTCTTTTAGTGAACACTCTGGCACTCCATTCACATAGAAGACTGTTGAGATCGGGAGGGTTCACCAATTGAATACCAAATGCACCAAGCATAGTTGTCCCCAGTTCAAAGGCATATGGACAATGGATCAAGAGATGGGGAATGGTGATGAGGACACCATGACCAGAGTGATTTTTATCTTCTATTTTGAAGTATATTTTTTTTATTAGTCTAGTTGCTTTATTTATTTTTCATGTATTTTGTGTCCCTTATAAAGGGGGATACAGAATTTTGAGGGTAGCTTTGTCCCTATGTGTTTAGTTGGGGTTTTTTATGACATTTATTTTCGTAATTTTGGCACTTGTAGCAGGAACATAGGGATATTTTAGTCCATCTATGGACTTTTATTTGTAACCTAGTCGTGGGTTCTCTTTATAATAGCCACACGACCAGATTTTCATCTTATGAAATTATGAATAATAGTGATTTTCTTCTTCTTCCTTATTGTTCTACAAGTTGAAGGCACTAAAACCCTGGAATGGGACTAGTCCCCCACCTAATTTAACGCTAATGGTGGAGGACACTCCTTCCCTTTGGGTTAAAGGTCTCTCATTTCCATTCTTTTTCTTGTTTATGCATATTTTTTCATGTTTTAAGTTGTTGAAATTGGTTCACTTGCAAGAAACTCATCACAGATTATTCCCCTTCCTTGATTTGAGCAAACCCATACCTCCAGAGCAATCGTCAAAGTTGGATGACCCTAGACAAAGCAAATAACAGCTTCAAACTCTGTTTTGATTCAAGTTTTCAAAAGGGTCATTAACCCTAGGCGTGAAACAGGTTTGTTGAGCACTTTCGAGAGTTTGACTACCATGTGCAACCAGGCATAGATTTGAGTTGTTTGGGATTTCTTGAGGCTTTTAAACACCTATACGATCATCATTGCATGTTCATTCTGAAGAAAAAACATAACACAAATCATGCCCACCTAGATTCATCCATCTCAAGCGTGAACTACTATTGTTGTAGCAATTTTGGGAGATCGCGTGTTAGCTCCTCAAATCGAAGACTATGTTGGTCGTAACCTCCTAGGAGGTTCTACACCCTAGGACAATCTAGGCTGAGGTTATAACTTGCTAAGACTTTCAATTTTGGAGGACTCCTATCAAAGTTACAAAGCACCAGGCATTAAATCCTAATTTCAAGGCATCTCACGAGATTGCATTCCTTTCTCTCATACAAAGGGCTTTGCAAGGAAAACTTTCTCTAGGATCTTCAGAAGCCTTGGGTGATCTTAGAGAAGAAGGAAGAGTTCCAAAACCTTGATCTAATTTAAGGATATGCTTGGATGAACTCATACTAGGTGTGATTTCCTATTTTTGAGTTGTTTCACGATATTGGCTACTATACCCCAACAGGTCCACCTTTCTTAGATTTTTCCAGGGCCTAGTGAACCCGTGGGCATAAATCAAAATATTGGGATCGGGATTGGCCTCAGACGATCCTGATCCAATCCAGTCAATGATCGGCCGATCTAATGTGGATTGGCCAACAGCTGGATCACCCTAAAAAAATCAAAAAAACAATCTGAAAAAAAATTAAAAAGTGTATTATGTTAGTTAGAGCCTATCTACCATATTTTTAATCCAAAAAATTATAATTTTTAACATGTTTCATGAATAAAAGTCCAAAGAAATAGAAGATTATCAAAATATAGATACAACAATCACATAAATAATCAACAAAAACATGCATAATTTAAGTGAAAATGTAATATACCAAATTACCAATATGCTCAATAATTAAAAGTTAATACTAACCACTAATTAGAGAATGTGAGAATGACACTAATGGTGGTGGCATGGGCGCCACCATGAACATCACAGTAGATCAGATGTAGGATTGACATCATGGCCACAAGATATGGATCGGGAGTCTCGGTCTCGGGACTAATCATAGTATTGATAATACTGTTGTTGCTGTTACCCTTGTTCAACCTCATATGTTGCATGCCTTTGTTGATTTAAAGCTTGATACTGGTCAAAATTGAAATCAAAGATGAGATCTCCAACTAAGTTCATTTCTTGACGAAGAGCCTCATATTTATATGGTGGAATTTGTTAGAATGCAAAAGGATGATGAATCAACTGATCATAAGGTAAAGGCATGGCCTAGGGCATAGGATATGAGTCTAACTGAGTATGACTTTGAGTCTGACTCTGTGTATCAGTGTCACATGTAGAACTCCCACCACCATGTCGACATCGCTCATGCGATCCTGTATGTCGCTATGAGCTTAAGACTTCAATCTCAGAAGATATAAACATTGACATCGAATTAGAAGCAAATGATGCCTCATTAATCGACATTTGTTACCCATAGTCGTCATATGGTCATACCCTCTATACTCTGGTTATCTATCATAATGTTGGGTATGTGTAGGCACCTTAGACTTGCTTTTGTCTTTAGTAGCAATAGGTCTAGGTTGACTACCATGGGATGAATTCTATGTGGCAATGTACTGAGAATCATACCCTATAAAACCGCAAGGGGTACTACCACTACCAATACCAGTACCTCTACTCGCATCAATGCCAGTGACACCACTTGCATCTGCATTATCATCTCCATCATCATTAGAACTCTGCTCATATTCTCACTCTCAAACTCAGTCTCAACAATCACTGACATTGTATGCTAGTGGGACTGGGAGGTGGTGGCCTCAGGTTGGGGCTAGACACCCGGATGTAGAACCTACACATCATCAATCCCATGATCTGTTGGCCCGCCAATATCAGGCCCTGGATTTAAAAAGAAAGTGTGCATCTCATGGTAGCTATCATCCATATCTTGATCTATACCCTCAAGTGCAGCAGTCGCAGCTGCGGCCGCCTATTGTAGTCTACCCTTAATCTAATTTGTTATCTACCCATCAAGTACTGGGTCCTCATCCTCACGAATCCAATTGTCCAATACATCATCAACTGTGAAAATGTGGTTGAAGTCAATTAGATTGTAGAAGTCAGCATTTTGTTGTCTTTTAAATATGTTGCAAACCTTCAACCACATATTAGAATGCATATACACCAATTTATGAAGGTTCGACATCTTCATTCTATTTATTGGCCTTATGTGAATTAGAGAGGATGTGCTTCAATTCCTCTCACACCCAGAAGAAGATGTTATCCGACGGAAGACTTTGATAGCGATGTCTTTAAGAGCAAGTATGTAATCTCCATATAAATCCCACCACTTATCTGTAATAAGAGTGAAGTATGTCAAATTTATATAAAAGTAAATACTTAGGTGTAAAAGATTATATACTTATTGGTATATACATACATGGCTGGCATTTTTCCATAGCAAACAATATGAGGTCTGATTTAAATCTCTCTCCTCTCATAAATTAATTCATCTGTAGAGTCACAAACAACATATCAATTTTTTTATTCAGACTAGCTGAAAATAAATATAAATATAGTTACTTTTGTATGCAATGAATCAAATCAAAATTAAAAGATTATTTACCTCTATCATTGCAGCTTCTTGTTTATACAAATCCCTATGTAGTCGTTGAGTTACCGTTTTCGTTCCTAAAATGATATCATTCTTCAAACTCATTTCTGGATCAATATACTGGAACTACGGATTTAAGAAGTATACTGCCAAATAATATAAAGTTAGTTGACACATGGCATATAAACATAAATTTCAAACTACCTACAAGACTACAACAAACAACTATAAATAATTACACATTACTTGCTGCATGTAGATCGTTGTGGAGTTGTCTATTCCACCTACAGTTGATGATCTTCATATACGTTTTATGATTGCATATGATCTTTATGGATTTCTTCGTCCTATCCATTGCCTCATAGATGTAAGACATAATGAGTTTCTTATCTTGGTCAACAAGTTTTAAAACTTTAACAAGAGGTTCCATGACCTTACATACTTTATGAACTCTATGCCAAAACGATTTATCCAACACATATTGACATACTCCTTCTACAATCGATTGCTTCTTTCTGTCGTTGATTTCGATATAGCCTAAAAACCTTTCATCTATGAAACATCTCTGAAAAGCATGTTTATGTCTCATAAGGCTCTCCAAAGTCACGTGCTCTATGGCAAAGCGAATGATCTTTGGGCACAGTAAGTCATGGCCGTCTGTGTAGATGTCTCTCATATGATTTACTATTTGCGCACTGTTGTAAATAACACTAGTAATATTTCTGTTTTTCTCAATAACCTCTTTTATGTGATTTACATTTCCAATTTCCTTTAGCATGAAGTCAACACCATGCGCGGCATAAGAGGTCCAATACAAATGTTTCCTCTTCTTCATTAGCATCTCCCCTGCAACATTAAATGATGCTTCATTGTCCATCATAACCTGGACAACATTTTCTTCACCCACCTCATCCACCACCTTATCTATCAACCTGAATATATATTCATTTGCTTTTGAATGACCAATACTGTTAACTGATTTGTGAAAAATCATATCTTTGTGAGAATACACCATAAAATTTATCAATGACTTCTTTGTCTTGGAAGTCCATCCGTCACACATGATGGTGCATCCATATCTAGGCCAAAACTTCTTTAAGCTTTAAATATAATCCCTCAGGTCATCTACTTCTCTGGGCAGATAAATATTTGTCAACTAATATGGGTTGGGGTCTCGTACCCATAGCCCTACCTGTGCAATAACATCACATATGTTATGAAAAAATGGACTCTCTGTAGCAAAGAATGAGATTCCAATATGTACCATCCATTGACATACCCCCTGGCCTACCTCCTATTCCCCCTTTTTTCTTAAACATATTCTTGATTCTTTTTTGTTTTGCTCCTTCTTTTTATACTCTTTCGGCCCAACTGATCTTCATCTCTTTGTAGTTTTCTCTTTTTCATAATGTGCCCTCTTTATCTCAATCTCTATAGGTTCCATATAGGTCTCACTCCTCCCAAAAGTTGGTTGTAACGATAACCCATCATTCCTATGCCAATGGGAGGGCCAGAAACAGAGAATCTCCTCCTTGCTTCATCAACTTGTGCAAACTGTCTACTTTCTCTCATTGTTGTCATAAGCTGCTCTCTCTAACCTATCCATACCATTAAAACCATAGGCTTCTTCATCAATATCTTCTTTTCGCATATGCCCCCTACCCCTAAGCCTAAGTTGCTCATGTAATAATTTTTTTTGTTTCTTTTTTAGACTTTTTTCTTCTTAGCCTCTCTCAAGTGTGCCTGCATGTTCAACCTCAACTTCTTAGGTGCTTGCAAGCATGGTTCAACATCTCCCCTTGAACCGGCAATGTGATGTTTCAACCTACTCACACCTCCCCACGTAATCTTATTGCACCAGTTACATTTCACTTGTTTTTTGTCCAAGGTCAATGCAATACAATGCAACCAACCAATATCTAGAACCTTTTCTTTTCTGGTTGAACTTAACCCTGAAGCCATATCTTTTCTCTTAGTTTAAACCTATTAAAGAACACAAAAAACACAAAGTAATAAATACCCATTAAATTAAATAAAATTAAGTCATTAACAGACTATAAGATTACATTTATTTGACAAAAAATAATGCACTAGCAAACTTATGAAAAACAATATTTATATATATAAAATAACTAATTTTTAATTTTTAATTTTTGAATTAATTAAAAAATAATTTTAAAAAAAAAATCCTGTTCAACCTAGATCAAAGGGTTTTGGTCCCAAACCCATAGATCTATGGTCTATTATATCATATATATACCATATATTTATTTTAGAATTTTTTT
>JAOXJP010210471.1:0-11886 GCA_025762735.1 Platanus orientalis
CTATCTCATCTCATGAGATCAAATAATTACCCATATAAAGAAACAAATTCATGTGATGAAAGAATATTAATTATTATGAGTAATTGTTTGATCTCATTAGATGAGATAGGTGGTCCTCAGGTAACACAGTGGGATGTCAAACACATGGATTATATGTGGAGAGATCCGATTATCTAGTTATTGTAGGCCTAAAACTTTACAGCTATGGGTGATGTTGGGCACATCACTTGGAAGGCTACTACATATAAAGTTTTCATATGATGGAGTGATGTGATCTCATTCACTGGAATGAGACTATAGTCCTACATGTAGATGCATAATATAAATTCATTAAAGGGATCTGTAATAAACACATTTAGGAAAACATCATTGTCAGAGTAAATGATGTTCATAATTTACAGACTAGTCCTTGGACCTGAGATATTTGTGTTTCTCTAATTTATCAAGTTGATTATTTTAAGCTACCAACAAGTAATGCCTAACTAGTGGATATATCGTGGGTAATTTGGAAAGTTAACTTGATACTTCAGAGAGCATAGATGCCCAACAAAAAATCTATTACCCTTTTAATAGGGAGAAATATTCAATTTAGGATTAACATGATTTGATTGGACATGAAAAGTCTGGATACAGTGATTTTGATAAAATGTTTTTCAAATATTTCTCAAAATTATATTATGTATAAATATATATTTTGAAAAATGATTTATTAAAGAAATGTTTTAGATGTTCAATTGATCCATTAAAGTCCTAGAGATATTGTTCTAATGACCGAAGGGGTTAAACAGTGATTAATATTATATCTTAAGGGTCATTAAGGAATATTGTGTAGTAGAAGGATATATTGGTGAAATATCTATAAGGAAGGTCCTCATTGTTATTTTTTTTATCTTTAGGAGATTAGTTGAAATATGTAACATGGATTATTGCAATTAATGGTGTGCTAATTTGTAATTAATAAAAGATAAAGTGTCCTCAATGAAGTTTGACTAAATTAATGATACTGGGCCCCACAGCCTAAGGATAAGAATCCGATAAGGATCCCACACCCCTTAGGGTTACTTTGGCTTCTCAAAAACTCTATATATAGAGGTACCCACATTCAAAATCTGTCATGTAACTTTTCTAAGGTTGGGAGAAGTGTAGAGAGCTTTGGAACAGGTGTATATACTTTGGGGACCAGATCGGATTCATGTCTTTTGTCCGGTTAATCAATTGAGATAATTCTTATAATCTTCTCTTATTTAAATCCAAGAATTTCATATGGAGATCATGGGAGTTTAAGGTTTTATTTATGAATTTTTTAAAATGTAATCAAAATTTAACATTTTTCATAATAAGAAAACAAAAATTGGTATTAGAGCTTTCTATATGAAATGTAGGGTTTGATTTTTGTTATTTTTATTTTTTATTATCTTTAAATATATGATAGACACCATTATTACAGAAATCCAAGCTCTAGAAATCATGTGTTAATGATGGTTTATCACAATATTTAAAGAGAATAAAATCCTAGAGCGAATCTAGGGGAGTTTACATAAAATGACAATTATAGGCTTGATATACATCAGATTAACATGCCATTTGTTTTGTCAGATTCATGTGGATAAGTAGAATAATTTTATATCATAAAATATCATGTTTTATGCATGTATGGATATGAAATAATTATTCTCTCCTATCTCTCTCTCCTTTCTCTCTTTTGTTGGATGTACTCCCCTCAAGTAGCTTGAAATAGCTGGTTGGTTTCTTGTGGTTTTTTATTTTAAGATGTAATATTCTAGAATTAGTTTAGAATAGTTCTAAGTTTTGGAGACATGGAAAAAATTGGAGCACAACACAGAAAATGAGAAAAAAGAAATTGGAGTTGTCTGATGCGATCTACAAAAGACTCAAGAGCAAAATTTGGCTTTGTCTTCAAGCTTGATTGATTCCAATGTGTTTCTAGTTAATTTTCTTAAGTTTTGTTTTAATTTTAAAGAGTTTTTTTTAGAACCTCCAAGAGGCTAGGCTGTGCTCCCTCTAGCAACCCTGAAAAGAAGTTTAAGTTAGTTTGGGATTTTGAATTTTATCTAATGTATTAGATTCCAACATGGAAAACAACTCCCAAGCCAACTTGGAAAGCTTTTGGGGATTTTAGAGATGAAGTTAAATGCCCATAATTATCATGATTAAGATTTTTGATAAGTTGGGAGATTAATCTTGTTGGCTTCAACTCCTACTTAAAACATGGATACATGTGTTTGCAACTAAAAAGGATAGTAGATTAAAATAATTTAAATTAATTATTAAATAATTTATTTTTAAATTAGTTTTGCTCAATAATATTATTAAATATATAAATTTCATAATAAAAAATGTGGGGGTCAGAATGGACAAAATTGCCCATTGGAGCATTTTGTCGAACAATTTCGGGCAGGCTGCCCATGCCCACACGCCATGTGCCACGCACCTTGCTGTGTCATGTGCACCTGCCTGCGATACTACACCTCATGCAGCCACCCACCTACCTTGCCACATTACATGTGCCCACCCGTGTGTCGTGCTTTGTTCCCCGCTAAGCCAGTAGTGCCTACAGCATTGTGTGTGCGCCTGCATGCCCTGCCTGATGCATCTGTGTCGTGTGCACGTCCACATGCCCCACCTGATGCTATCTTGCTAAAGCTGCTTGGTCTCTCTATGTTGCATGCCACTCCTGTGTTGTGCTGCCTGTGCCAAATAAGGCACCATGGCCCTTCCAGCCTGAGCACCATGCCTACAGCATGGCCTTGTGCTAGGTGTTTGTTAAAAGTCTTGAACCATACTAGTTTTGATCAAATCAAACCAATTTTACTAGATTTGACTGGTTTGACCAATGATTGACTAGTTTGACAAACTTTGACCAAATTTGACTTAAGGTTGACTAGTTTTGACTAGGCTGACCATTTTGATTGGTTTGACCTAAAGTTGACGATTTTGACATGTTTTGACCTATAGATTTCCAGTTTGACTATGTTGACTAGAAGTTTGATAAACTTTGACCAGATTTGACTATGGTTGACTAATTAGAGTAGGTTGACTAGTTTAACTAACTTTGACCATATTTGACTAGGTTTGACTAGACTGAACTAATAGAACGTCAATGCTTAAACTAAACACTAATAGGCCTAATAGTTCAGATAAATGATCCATTCTATGTCCCACAATAATTTATTATGAAAAGACTGCTATGTGTATGAGATGCGATGTGTTCTACAATTAGATTGGGGACATTAAAAGCAGTGGGAGCTAAAATTTAATATACTTTGAAGTTGCAAATTAGTATTCATGTAATTAATGTACAATGTGATTGTTTAAATTTCATGTGCAATGTGATTGTTTAAATTTCATGTACAATGTGGTTGTTTGAATGGATTGTAAGTTTATGGAATAATAAAGTTAACCAAATTATTCCCTCATATAATGAAATATTTAAGTATAAAAATAGGGATTATTTTAGGAAATAATTCCTGTTGCTTTCCACTATCAATAAGTGGGAAATTTTGGCTAAAATAGGTTGATTGAAGCCCATAAGATAAGACTAAATATATTTTTAGTTGATCTTCTCTCATTCACTTATGAGGATAAAATTTAGGTATGATTAATAGGAGTATAAGCTCATATGATACATCATCCCACAATACATACACTAAGTCTAGATGGTTGGATTCACACTTAACTGAATACATCATGGCAGCCCATAGGTTTTAGGCATGATACTTTTAGAGGCCAAAAGAAAATCAAAAATAAAAGAAATCTAAAAATGCAATTAATTATATTTTACCAAAAGACTTGATGGATTATATCTATCCACCTAATCAAGGCAAATACAATTGATTCCTGCAACATGTTGTGTTTAACAGGATTAGGTTTTTGATGATCACTAGATATGTTAATTCATATCCCAATCATATGGTATATGAGGGATCCATAGCATTGGTAAAAAGTGATTGGTACCATCAAATTAAAAATCCTATTAGATGGATAATATGCAAGGATGATGATGAATGAATGCTTTATTTGTGTAGATACTAAAATGGGTACCTTCAACCTGTTTTCTAAGATTCTCAAGATAACAAACTAATTGGACTGAACTTCATAGATTATAAAAGAAATCTACTCATAGTGCTCACAGCTAAGAATTACAAGCATGTACTTACAACAAATCTTCTTGAGTTTCCTGGTGCAAATGCTACTCAAGAGGATTAGGATGCATATGAAAAATAGTATAGGGATGATGAGATGATTAAGTGTTACATGCTAGCATCTATGTCTAATATCTTACAAAATCAACACCAAAATTTTTCTACATCCAAAGACATTTTAGTTAATGTAACTGAGATGTTTGGTAAGCAAAATAGATTGACAAGACAGATGGCCATGAAGGGCTTATTGAGTACTAAGATGGCTGAAAGAACTCCACTCAAAGACCATGTCATAAAGATGTTGGGTTTCATAAATGAATTAGAGATTCTTAGGGGCAAAATGGATGACCAATCTCAAGTCGATGCGATCCTTGGTTTATTGCCAGAATCATTCAATCAATATGTATTGAATTATAATTTGAACAATTTGAATCTTTCCTTAAGAGAATTGATGAAAAGCCTGCAAGGAGCTTAGGAACTCATCAGTAAAAAAGTCTAGTGATTCTATAGCTGAGAATGGAAATACCTCTTGGTCTAAGCCAAAAGGAAAGGGTTGAAAGAAGAAAAAGAAGTTTGCTCCCAAAGTACAAAAGAATGCTCCCAAAAATGGTGAAAAGACTACTAGTAATGAAAAGAAGAATAAAACTAAAGTAAATTATGTTCATTGCGGAAAGGATGAACATTGGAAAAGGAATTGTCTCTTCTATTTGGCTTCTCTGAAAAACAAAGAAAACATATGGTATTTTTGAATCTCTCATCACAATAGAATCTAATTTGTTGGTTGGTCCTCATGATTTATGGTGTGTGGATTCTAGTGCCACAACTTATATCTACAATTTGTTGTAGGGATTTCAAGAGACCGAACAACTCAGTAAGGGAGAATTATACCTACACTTAGGGACAAATGCGAGGATAGCCGCAGTAGCTATAGGAGAAATGTAGTTTAGACTTAAATAATGGAAATGTTTTGGTTTTATAAGACTATTTATATGTTCCAGATGTTAGGAGAAATTTGATTTCAGTTTTTAAATTAGTAAACAATGGTTATTCAATACTTATTAATTCAAAAGTAGTTATTCATTTACATAATCATTTCATTGCATCTGAAAGTTTAGTAAATGGTTTATTTTTATTATTTCTATTACATGTAATAGTTAATTGCATAGAAGCCACCACTTCCTCTGGTGTGGTACCATAAAGGAGGAAGAGACCATCAATTAATTTTACATACTTGTGGCATTTAAGATTATGACATATAAATGTTTATAGAATTAACAAACTAGTTAAAGATGGACCTTCAAAATTTTCAAAAATTGAAACTATCCAACCTATAAATCTTGTCTTCAAGGAAAGATAACCCAAAAGCTTTTTCCTAAGAAAACAACTAGAGCCACTGAGTTATTAGAATTAATTCATTCTGATGTGTGTGGTCCCATGAGTAAACCAACAAAGGGAGGATATAAGTATTTTATCACTTTTACTGATGATTACTCTAGATTTGGGTATATTTATCCAATATGCCATGTCTAAATCCTTTGAAAAGTTCAAGGAGTTCAAGGCTGAGGTAGAGAAGTAATTAGGTAAAGATATTAAACTTCTCCAAACTAATAGGGGAGGAAAATTCCTCTCTAATGAATTTTGGGATTACCTTAAGCAGAATGGAATAGTAGCACAATTATTTGCCCTTGGTACTCCATAACAAAATGGTGTCACGAAAAGAAAGAATCGAACCTAATTAGATATGGTTAGATCCTTAATAAGTTTTTTAGAGTTGCCTATTTCATTTTGGGGTTATACACTATATATGACTTTATATTTTGGATAGGGTTCCAACTAAATCAATTCCTCTTATGCCTTTTGAATTGTGGAATTGGAGGAAACCTAGTATACAACATTTACATGTGTGGGGTTATCCTGCACATGTGCATAAGATGAATATTGACAACTTGGAATTTATAACTACATTATTCCAATTTGTAGGATATCCCAAGGAAATAAAATGATATTATTTCTGTGATGTTAAAGAACAAATAGTTTTTATTAGCAGAAATGTGACATTTCTTAAGGATGAATATATATATCCTTGATCATGTAAGAAAAAGTAAGATAGCATTTGATGAACTATCTGAAAATCTAGTGGAGCCTAATCTATTAAAAGATAATTTCATGATACCCATAGAACCTTCTAATGCACCAACTCTTCAACGCAGTGGAAGAGTTTCACGACCTCCTGAATATTTCACTTACATGGGTGAGGTATTCACTATGATTGCTGATGAGTCTAATTTAGATCCTCTTACTTATGAAGAAGCAATGGCAGATATTGATTCGAGAAATTGGATTGAGGCTATAAGATCAAAAATGAAATTCATGAAATCCAATGGCATCTGGACTCTTTTAGATCCACCTCAAGGTATAAAGCCTGTTGGTTGTAAGTGGATTTATAAAAGGAGGAAAGGTGTCAATGGGAAAGTGGAAACTTTTAAGAAAAGACTAGGGGTGAAAGGTTATGATCAAGAAAAAGGAATAGATTATGAAGAAACCTTCACGCCAATAGCCATGTTTAAATTCATTAGGATTATGTTATCTATTGCTGCACATTATGATTATGGGATTTGACAGATGAATGTCAAAACTGCATTTTTAAATGAAATCCTTGATGAAGAGATTTATATTTTACAACCAAAAGGTTTTGTATATCCTAGCTAGGAAGGAAAAGTGTACAAGCTTCACAAATCAATTTATGGTCATAAACAAGCATCTTAGAGTTGGAATATTCATTTTGATTAAACAATCAAATCATTTGGTTTTGAATAGAATCCCGAAGAGCCTTGTGTGTATAAGGTAAATTGAAGTGTTATTGTGTTCTTGGTTCTTTATGTTGATGGCATCCTTCTCATTGGGAATGATGTAGAAACGGTAAAGATTTGGTTATCAAATAATTTCTCCATGAAAGATTTTTTTGAGGCTTCCTACATCTTGGAAATTAAGCTCCTTAAGGATAAAAAGAATCAGATGATAAGGTTATCTCAAACCAACTACATAGACAAAGTTCTTACAAAGTTTTTTTATGCAAGATTCAATGAAAGGGTTTTTACCTATAAGGCATGGGTTAGTTCTCTCTAAGGATCAGTCTCCTAAGACTCCAGATGAGAAGAAGCATATGGAGAGATACCCTTATACATCTGCAGTGGGTAGTCAAATGTATGCTATGATGTGCACAATTCCAAATATTTGTTATGCAATCGGTTTAGTGAGTAGGTTTCAAAGCAATCCAAGTGAGTCACAATGGATAGCTGTGAAACAGATCTTAAAGTACTTAAGAAGGACTAAAGATTATGTTTTAGTCTATGGAAGTGAGGATCTATCAGTCATTGGTTATATGGATTTAGATTTCCAAACAGATAAAGATTCAAGAAGATCTACATCTGGTTATATACATTGTTGATGCAAAAACATCATTTGTCAAATCCATGGGCAAAAGTGTGGAAGAAGCTCCAATAAGTCAAGCCTTGAAGACCAAGACTTAAACAAGACTACAACTTCCAAGAAGGTAAAGGCATGCATGTAGCTTCATGGGATCATGTAGTATGACCCTAGGCATGTCCACACACATGGTTGAATGCCCCAAATTGATCCCTAAGTGGATATGGACCTCTCCAAGATGTACATAGTAGTGCAATCACAAAATTCACTCTGTGTGACTAATCACAAACCCCATGATCAATAACAGTGGAAAATCTAGACTCATGGTCGATCATAAAACTCATGATCGATCACACTCAGAGTTTTTGACCTCACGAGGATTAGGTCCCTTCTTCATGACCGATCACAACCTGAGTCTTAACAGCCTCGTGATCGATCATGGCATGGTTGTGACTTAAAGTGGGGTCTACACCACTCAATGTCCCTTGACCATGTTTTGAAGCTTATGAGAAAATGACATGTGACCGATCACAAACCTCATGATCAGTCACGGATCTGGATTTTGGGATTCCACCACTTTTTCCATTTTGAATGAAGGGACATTTTTTCTTGCCCGTTTGAAAATATTCTAAATCCTAGGATTATGAGCCTTTTTCATCCTCTATAAAAGGAAATGTTTTCCATTAGAGTAGAAAAATCTTCAAGCATTCAAGAGAGTGTTATTTGCTTTGCTAAAAAGAGCCTTCAAGGGTGAGAAACCCTATTCCTCCATTACTTGAGTTGTAAGCTTGAAAGTTCATCAAGAAAATCTCTCTTGATTCCCTCTCAGCTCATATTACCTAATATCTACTTGAGAGGTGTGGTTTGAGTTATCCCTTGAGGAAACCTTCTTTATGGTTAGCCTAGCTTGAGAAGCTTTAGTGCCATAGATTAAAGAAGTGGGTGTATAAAGCAAACCAACTCAACAATGAGCACTCTCACATGTGGTAAGAATAGCAATATCAACCAACTTAGTGGTAATATTTGTTATTCATTTTGTATTCATTTACATATCCATTTATCATCCTTTGCTTTACTTCTGTAGGAGACACCAAAAGCTTTACTACCTCCGTCGGAGACACCGAAAGTAGTGCACACTCGCCAGAGATACTGAGTGTTGTTGTGTAGCTTGCTTGTAAGCAAGTAGTGAGGTTTTGTATGTTGACCTAGGTTGTATATGATAATCTAATTGAGATATACCTAAGCTCATAGTGAGCTTTAGAAGAGTGGATGTACACTGAGTGTTGTTGTGTAGCTTTCTTGAAAGTAAGTAGTGAGGTTTTGTATGTTGACCTAAGTTGTATGTGACAATTGAAATGAAATATACCTAAACTCATAGTGAGCTTTAGAAGAGTCGATGTAGGCCTTAGTGCCGAACTACTATAAATCTTGTGTTGTGGATTGAATGTGTGATTGTTTATCTCTCTTAGTTCTGTACATATTTCTCATTGTTTGTAACGTGTTTGTTTAAATACTTGAGCAAGCACCATAGATGTACACACTCACTTAAGAAGATTAAAATCAATCCCGACATTGGGAAGAAAGGGTAGAATAAATTTAATATCCTATTCACCCCCCTCTAGGATAACATTAGAGACATTTTGATTGGTATTAGAGCCTAGGTTACTCATAAAGGGCTTAACAACCTGACTAAGATCCTAGCAAAAATCCTAGATGGCTAGAGATCTTGAATGGAGATATTCCTAAATGCTTATGACCCTAGGGTGTGGAGCATGATTGTTTATGGCTATACATAGCCTGACAAATCTAGAAGTGAGTTAACTCCCGCCGAGTTAGATGCTCACAAGTGGAACTTTAGGGCATTGAATGTCATAGCTAGTGATTTAGCTCTAGATGAGTTTAGGAGGATAACTCATCTCAAAATGGGAAAAGAAGTGTGAAAGCTTCTCTTGGTTATCCATGAGGGTACAAGTGCTATAAAGATGTCCAAGCTTTAAATGTACACTGCATAACTTGAAGCATTAAGGATGAAGGATGACAAAGAGATTTTCTAATTCAATGTCAAGTTATCAAACTTGGTGAATATCATGAGAAGTCTAGATGAGGACATTCCTGAGTCTATGGTGGTGAAAAAAGTGCTTAGGTCACTACCTAAAAGGTTTAGGCCTAAGGTCACCGCTATAGAGGAAAGCAAAGACCTAGAAGTCATGAAATTAGAGGAGTTGATTGGCTCGCTTCAAACATTTGAAGCAACCATTAAGGAGCCTACCCAGAAGAAGGGCATTGCCCTTAAGGTAGAAGAGTCCTCTGAATTAAATGAAGATTTGGATGATGACTTGGCCCTTGTTTCCAAAAGATTCAAGAAGTTCTTTAGGAGAAATATCAAGGATTACTCCAAGAACAAGCAAATGAGAAAAACTTACCCCAGATACAAAAAGAAAAAGGATTTCTCAGGAGAACCACCCATTTTCTATAAATGCAAAGGTAAGGGTACATTGCTGTGGATTGTGGCAATAAAAAGAATAAGTACAAGTCAAAAGGGAAAGGCCATGGTGGCCACATGGGATGATGAATCTGAGAATTCGGAACATGAATCCCAAAGTAGTGAGGAAACTCCTTCACAAGAGATTAAGGCTTTGGTCTTTGGGTCTTCCATAAGTTCACTTTTGAAGTCCAGTGACTCAAGTGAAGATGAGGGAGAATATGAAGAAGAGGAGGAGACCCATGATGCACAAGAGGCATTTTATTGACATCTTTGTTCAAAGTGTTGAGTTAGGGAAGAAAAACAAACAACTCAAGAGCAAAATAGTTGAATTGACTAAAAATTCAAAATATCTTGAAGACACTATCTCCACTCTTAAACAAGAGTCCTCTTCGAAAAGTGAAAATAAAAAAGATCTTTCTAAAGTAAACTACTTGCTTGTATATAAAAAAGAGAAAATGAGCCTAAAAATAGAAGAACTAGAGAAGAAGCTCAATGACTCTAGACTATTTCTAGGTTTTGAATAAGATAATACGAAGTGAGAGAAGGAAAGACTCCTTAAGGACAATAGAAAATTGTCCAACAAGGTTCTTGAGCTAGATGAGAGGCTCAAAACCTTAGATGAAGAGAAGGATGAGTCAATTAGTGATGGCTCACTCATCCAAGAGTTAGAGGACTAAGTCAAGACACTAAATGAGAGAAACAAAGCTCTCAACTTGACTTATGCTCAACTCACAAGGAAATCCCTTGATTATCTCAAGAAAATTAAGGAGCTTAAAGAAGGCAAGAGGAAGAACATCTTAATGCTTACTCAAGGAAATAGAAAGTTTAAGAGGATGCTCAAAATGAGCAAAGAGTATAGGGATATGACCAAACTTGGTTATTTTGAGGTCATTGCCTCCACCTCAACTCAAAAGCCTAAGAATGGCTTTGTTAAAGCAAAATGATCTACTCAACCGCCTCCACAACCTTCTAACAAGGAAAAGGAAAAGGTGGAGCCTCCTAGTCCTACTACAAGGTCAAACAAGGTTGAGAATAAGACATCTACCTCTCTCAAGGGTAAAGCACCTATGAGATAAGGTAGAGCTTGGGAGGGACCCATGCAACCCCAATATAGGTCTTATGCACAAGTAGTTAGAAGTAACCTACAAGCCAACCAAACATCTTTCTCTAAAGGAGCTCAAGAATGAGCAAACCTTATTCTTATGCCAAGGAGGCATGAAATAAATATCAAGCAAATAGGACTACCACTTACAAAGTAGCTCAAGTGAAAGCCTTCACTTCTATGAAGACTAGGGGCAACCTAGTTGTGGACGTTAGCGTTCGGGAGGGGTTCGGATTCCCTCGCCCACCTATGGTTTTCGGGTCCACTCTTTGGTGCCTGATGCTAGTGCATGAAAGGTCACTAACCCTTTTACGGGAAGGTTAGCCTTTACTTAGAGTAGCCACCAATTCGGAGTTAACCAACAGAGTTGGACGTCGGTTCTCCTCTTTTTAGGGAAGAGGAGAAGTCTAGAGCTGAAGGTCTAGGGGTTTAACTCCTAATACTGGTTTACTTTCCTGAGATAAAGGGTAAGTTGTTTAGTTTCATTTAGGGAAGGTGTTAGGCACCCCAAATACCTACCTTCTTAAGGCAACTTCTCTCACTCATATATGTTTTGAATTATGCTAAAGTCTATTCTTGTTAAATGTAAAACTATTGGTCTTAGACCACCCCCATGGTGTGATCATTACAGTTGTACCTGAGACATAGTCTTGAGTTGCCTACATACCTGATATGGTAGTTCAGGTGTTACTAGGGTTTTGTCCTCAAAT
>JAOXJP010210482.1:0-11886 GCA_025762735.1 Platanus orientalis
CAAGTGAAGTTACATCATCCGAATCAAGTAAGTGTTTCGTTTATTCTATTTAAGTAACTTTTGTAGTTTATAGTAGAATGCACATGTATGTAGAATACTGAAATAACAATACCGCATCTAACAATATATATGAACTAACAAAACCATATGGTCATATACCCTTAACTTGACACAACACAAATATGACTCGCCAACATGAATTACTGGGAAAAAAATTAGGTGAAAACGAATCTCGTGAGAACTGTGCAAATGGCACCAGGGTGTGGACACATCAGCGCCGAAAAGTGATAAATGCCCCCCCCAAAGTGTAAATCACTTTTCTGTACTGATGTGTCAGCCCCTCTGGTGCCATTTGCACAGTTCTCACGAGATTTGTTTTCACATAATCCGAGCCCTTAATTACCATATAGCCTGTGAACCCAACGCAAAACATACTGTAAGCGTGTTTCAGGTGAAAGTGGGTCAACCTGTTTTGACACAATTAATAAATGGGTCAGGTTAGAGTTGGGACATATATTCATATAGTTGTATACCCTTACCTCGACACAACACGAACCGGATCTGCCAACAGGAATTGCCACCCCTTTATATATCTAGTCAAACTTGAGATAAAATCACACCAGTACCAATCACAAAGGGTATCAGGGTCAAATAATCATGATATACTAGAGAGGGTATTTTGGTAAAATAAATATTATATTTATCAAAATGCCGATACATAATTGATCTTGCTATTGCTTTGATACAAACCTACTCCGTTGCTTGCTTCGCTTGCGCCAGTTACACCAGAACGGGATCGGTTCATGAACGCCTCACTTAACAAACGCTCATCTCTGTTCCTTGTCAGGGGCCGACACATCAGGGTTGAAAAGTGATTTTCACTTTTTTGGGGGCAGCATATTCAGCGCTGATGTGCCTGCCGCCTAACAAAGAGCAGTGGTTAGCATTCCTTAAGGTGAGCATTTTTTATTCATTCACCACCAGAACAAGGGACATAAAGTACAAGATTTCACTGATGAGGTAAGATCATAGTGTCAATCGTATACTAATGAAGGTATTTTGGTAAAATCAAATATTATATTGATCAAAATGCCCTTATAGGTACAGACAACAGTTTCGTAGAGTGGGACCAGACAGCTTTTTTTTTTTTTTTTTTTTTTGGGGGGGGGGGGTAAAATTTTAGTGCTTGATGGGGACTTTTGACTTATACCTTTAAAACAAGTTTATCTTCGATTTATAGCTTTAAATTCGAGTTTATATTTGCTGTCCTTATCTAAATCACTCATTTTGTAATCTACTCCATAAATGAATCAAATTATTGTTTTTATGGTTTTAACCCTATACAAGACGGGTTCAACTTAAATCCATTGTGTCCTATAGGGAATCGATCAGATCCGGCCATGGATTGGGCTGAAACTGGTAGTCAGAAGCTATAAAACTATGCCAAGATTAAAATCCTTCACGAATCCGTCGCGAGCGCACATCAATTTGGACTGAAACATGCAACACAAACTCGGGTTCGGATGCATGAATCCTCCAATAATCTAATCCATAGTTATTAGGATCCCAATCCGAATCATAGGATCGCACAATCCTATGATCCTAGATCATCTAATCGATCCGACTCCTTACCAAAATCTTTAATTATAAGATCCTCAGAGGATGTCATCTTGAATCATGGGATCTTACAATCCAAAATCATTTAAGCAATCTTGATCTATAACCATGCATAGTAGTGGATTAATCATGTCCCTCAAAATAACTGAAAACCCACAAACCACACCCAAGTTTTCCATTCAATTTAGTTGGACACGTGTTGAACATCAACATAACTCATTATCCTTCAATTTTCCGCTAATGACTTCCCACACATTGCCTTCTTAATGGCTGATCTTGAAAGCATGGGAGGCCACATGTCACCATCATCATGCTTAATATAAAAATGGTGTAAACAAATGCTCCCGGCATGTGTTTGGTTTAAATGAAAACCAGACACGTGTGTGTACCCGCTCTTTTCAATGGCTACAATTCAATCTTTGTCTTTTTACTTCTTTAAATAGCTCACAAGATAGCTCATTTACTTATTCAAGCTCAAAATTTGCCTTTGTCATCACCATGTCTCTTCATCTTTCCCAGACTTTACATCCCTACTTTAGCTTCTTTCTTATGATTTTCATTTCCTACTTTGCATTTACAAAGTGTTCATAGCTCAAGTGAAGCAAGTTTCACCAATTTTTGTATAGGAAGAAGAAGTGCCCAAATCCCTAAACTCTAAAGAAGAAAGCCTCATGAGAATAGAAACCACCAAGATCCATGTCATTGCAGCCTTAAGACTTTCAAAGGAAAACATGGAAATGGGGCTACTTTCCACAATTACTTTTAATGCGGTATTAAGTACTAATGATGGCATAGGAGCTTCTTCATCTAGTGCTGTTTGAGCTCCAGAATATGCACTGGGACCAACCTTCCTAGTTGAAACAGATATGGAGCTTCCTCACTAATTTTTAGTTGATGTAGTATGCATCCCTTTGTGCCACTTTGATGCAGCCCTCAACTGGAGTGATTAGGCTAATAGGATAACTATAGGGTCCTGGTACAAGGCTGACCATGACTAATAAGCTTGGGTTTCTTGGATGTATGTGGCCAGACATACCCACCAAGATTGCATGGGGATTATAGAAGCCATATTGGCGTCCCAGTGTAATACTCCCTTCAATCAACCCTTCTTACTGCCTTCTTATCTTTCTAGCCTTCTATGACTAATTCGTTTCACATTCCTGAAGGCAACATGATCATCACTTACCATTGATCATTTATCATTGTATGCTTGCCACTTATCAATTAGCACTTGCTCACTTATCAACTATCATTTGCTATTGTTCACTAAACACTTATCATTTATCCTTGTGTTACATATACAAGTGGGATAACACCTCCCAAGATAAATACAATGTGGAAAAGTTTCTCACAAACTATAACCATACATGAGAAAACTCCTCTCAAACTATATACTCGCATGGGGAAAACACATCCACAAATTAAAAACACACATGGGAAATCTCCTCCCAAGCCTATATATATACGTGGGAAATCTCCTCCCAAGCCTATATACATATGTGAAAAATCTCCACCTAATACATTCACTTCTTATAACAACAACAATACACTTACTATAACACCCCGTGTTTCACATAAAGGGAAAAACTATAATTTTGTCCCCATGAGAGTAAAAAAAATTATCCTTTCACATGTTATGTAGACCATTGACCTTTTGAGCCAAGTTAGAAGTGCAAAACCCAAATTAGACCACAAACCTGTCAAGTTTAGAAGCTACCCTGAGTGCGTTGGGGTAACTTAACAGGTAAACCTATATAACTGCCAAGTGATTTAGGGTGCAAGCTATACATTGTTGGAGATATCTATAAGTCTAATTTCCAATACATCAAATAGTGCATAGTTTAGAGTTTTCTAGAAAAAGTTATGGAAATTCTCCCACAAGGTGTCTGTGCTGACAGGCTAATAGATATAGGTTAACTTACCGGGACCACCTACACTAATTCCGAGTGAATTAGAATATGAGCCATACCATGTTAAAAAGGTCTTTGATATAGTTTCTAATAAAATAAACAGAGAGCGATTATGAGTTATGTGTGCAACGTTATGGCTGAATTATGGCATGGTGTTCATGCTGGAGATTTTAGTGTGCTCCACCATGGTTGGAGCACTCCACCAAAACTCGAAACTATGAAAATTGATGCAAAACTTCCCCTAGAGTGCTTTATTTGAGTTTGAAGCATTCTAACATTGCCCAGAGCACTCCATTGAGGTTTGGAGCATTTCAACTATGACAAGAACATGATTTTTTCTCTATTTGAACATGGTTTTCTCTCATTGGATCCCCACACATGTGAGATCTCATCTTACATGAATTTTAGGCCTTCTAATACTTCATTTAAGTCATTTAGACTCATTTAGAATAAGATGAGTAAGGATTAGAGAGTCTTGGATAAGAAGGTTGGATATCTTCTCCAATTAGGTAAGTTTCACTTCCAACCATGAAAATCCTTCTAGATTGGTCTATTTCTCTCCTAGAACTCCTTAGTTTCATTTTTCTAATGTTAGAACTATGCCTATTTTACAAATCAAGGTGTGAGTAGAGATTGAAGTAAAGGTTTCTTGTCTGGAGATTTTAGATTTGAGCTTTGGTAAGTAATCTTGCTTACTATGGGTTTGATGATGTAAATTCTCATTGAACTTCTTTGTTCTTTATGGAAATCTTTAGAATCTCTGCAAATATGTGAAAACCTATGCTTTAAACCATTGAACTTACGATTGCTAGAATCTAAGCTTCTTTAGTAAGTAAATTTATCTTACTATGGGTGATGTGATGAATGTTCCTCTTTGATCTTCAGAATTTGGCATTTGAATCCTTTGGAATCTCTAAAATGTTTAGAAATCTTTGAATCAAATCCTTTAAATCATCTTAAATCTATGATTTTTAGCTTGTTTAGTAAGTTTTCATGTTTTTTATACTTGAAATGACTCTTTCTCATTGAAATCTATGAAAATTCTATAGATTTATGCTTTAAACCATTGATTCTTGTTTTCTCTTTAGACCTACATCCATTTTGTGAAAGATTATTGATCTTTTATATTGTGTGGACTGATTTTCTTCAAGAAATCCTTTAGAGCATATGAAATTAGAGTTTTCCCATATGAACATCTGAAAATATGTGTAAAGTTATGAATCCTCCAAGATCTTTTCTATTTGTAATCAATTTGAAAGGTAATCTTGTCTTATTCTTTTGTTTGAATATCTGAATTTTTATGGAAATATATTAAACTCATTGATTATGTGTAAAGTTGTAAATCCTCTAAGATCTATTCTATTTATAATCAATTTGAAAGATAATCTTGCCTTACTCTTTTGTTTGAATTTCTGAATTTCTGTGGAAGTATATTGAACTCATTGATTCTATTGAATTCTATGCCTTATATGTGAATAGGTGAACCATGTGAACCTTTGAATCCTATTACATGTTTGAATCATTGACTCTATAAGAAATCTTAGTGAATCATTGTGACTCCGAACTTTTGAATATCGAATTATATACTAATATTGAATATGTGAACCATGTGCCTTTGAAATGATTGATTTATGGAAATGCAATGCTTACGATTACTTTACACATTATAGAAACATTCTGATTATTAAAACTATGTGGACCTTCGGACATATTGATGTGAACCTCTTTTTAGACTTCGAATATATGATCTACATGGGCCTCACTTGTAGGGCAGTTTGCAAGTACTTAGAGATATTGAGCCCTACTCGTATGGCGGTATATGAGCACTCAGAGATATTGAGCCCCGCTCATAGAGCGGTATGCGAGCACTTAGAGATATTGAGCCTCACTCATAGGGTGGCACGCGAGCACTTAGAGATATTAAGCCCCACTTGTAAGGTGGTATGTGAGCACTTAGAGATATTAAGCCCTATTCGTAGGGCGATATGTGAGCATTCAAAGATATTGAGCCCCATCCATAGGGTAATATGTGAGCATTCAGAGATATTAAGCCTCACTCGTAGGGCGGTATGCTAGCATTCATAGATATTGAGCCCTACTTGTAGGGTAGTATGAGAACACTCAGAGATATTGATCCCCACTTATAGGGATGTATGTGAGAACTTAGAGATATTGATCCCCACTCATAGGGCTATATGGGAGCAATCAGAGATATGTGAAATTATATGGACCTTTGAACTTATTGATGTGAACCCTTTTTGACTTGGAGCCTTTGATGATGTGGGACTTGACACTGAGCTAAATGTGTCATTTTGACTCTTTAGATATTAAATATTGAACCTTTAGATATTGAACTTTGAACTCCTTTGAATATTAAACCTGCGAACTCTAGACACTTTGACCATAAAACTCAGAACACTTTGAATCTTTAAACTCTGAATATTAAACATTTGAACATTGTGAACCATGTTCATTTTGAACACTTTGAACATCGAACTCTGAACACTCCAAAATCATAGAATATCAGATCTCTCGAGACTAACATATGTTATCGAATTTGTGAGGTTTGACCTCTGCATTGAATTATTATTTGAACTTAGATCTTTGTATTGGACCATTGACTTTTGTTTGACATATGATTATTGTTGTTTTCTACTAGCATGATTGTGATTATTATTTCGATATCTATTTAGCTTAGTATTGACCTTTGGACATGCTAGTACTCAGATGTGTACTTTACTTCAAATTATCTATATTCTGCTAGATTGCTTAGAAGTTGGGATTAACCTAACTGTTTATTTTTCATATTGACCCTTATTGTAGGTCCTCCATCCGAGGGACCTGTTATGGCATCCACAATTATCTTTATTTTAATCGTATCTCTATTATGGACATGTTTTGGAACCCCTTTTATGTTGGGTCCATATTTTCAGGTTTATCTTTAGTTCCCTCATGTATATTCGGGTAAGAGGGCACCCTTATGATGTGGTCATTGATTACTCTACTATACTGAATATCTTTAGAAAATATAGTGATAATCCTGCTAAGACTTATTGTTATTGGACTATTGTGATATTTATTAGTTAGATTTATGCTTTCACAAATTATTATCGAGTTATGAGTGTGAATACATTTCCACAAATTAATGGATATTGAGCTATGAATTTATGCTTATTCATTTCTGAACTAAGGGATTTGAATTAATGGACTAAAAATAATTTGGGATTGTAAATTTATGGACTATTGGACTTTAGGTATATTGGCCCATGTTTGGGCTACTATTATTATTGGCTAGTGGATTGTAAAGGGTAATGAATCTAAATCAGGGGTGACTATGGATCCTATATCTAAGTCCGGGTTCTGGGGCATTACACTAACTTCATTCTAAACATGTGAATCTATAGAGATTCACTTCTTATAACAATATACAATACAGTCCTTGTCTATAAGCCATAAGGTTAACCCACCTAGGGCTCCCATCATCAAACTTATAATTGAAGCTAAATCTGGGAAAACAACATAAGATGCTCGACCCATCTATAAACACATATTGAGCTATGGAATCCGAAGACATTTTTATTTCAATACAAATATAGGATAAAGCATGACAGCTAAAATATTTCAAATCCAATGTGAGGATCCACAAAAATCAGATTAAAAATATTTTTGGAAAGACATGGATGAATCTACATGTTTTGACCAACAAAAAACTCCATATAGATGCAAATCTCAAATTTAGAAATAAAGATTCTAATATCCTAGTGAGGAAAATATAGAATCATTTATAAATCACTAAAATTGTCATGACTCAAATCCGTGGGCCATGAAGTGGGTCGGGTTCAGAGCCGTGACATGGGAATGATTCGCTCTAAACCTATTTCTCATGGTGGAGAGACCAACGAGCTCAGGGTGGGTCATCAACCCTCTTTCCTATTCATGTATCATTTTCAATATAAATGTATTGTTTATCTTTTCATGTCCATTTTAGTTTATTTGGAATAATGATCACATCACAGTGGAATAGAATAATAATGGTAAACTAAAATCCTATGTAGCAGAAATAGAAATAACATCATGACCATTGTAAGCACCCAAATTTTGTCTCAAGTCATGTGATGGTATAAGGTCAGTATAACAGTTATTAAAGGGCAGAACTTTGAACACCCTCAACTTAGGAAGGGCCAACCTGAACCGTAGAAGGTTAGTCACTCCTGGGAAAGTCTTTTCAGATGTTCCAAACACAAATGAATCAGTCAAAGAACCTTATTACAGCCCAAAAAGCACTATTTCAGGACAAACCCTAATTTCACTCAAAAGCACCATTAGGACTTTAAGGATCCACATTTTAGAGCCCATTCAAGTCGTAAGTAAGTTTTCCACCTCCTGTAAGCTTTTCTCCAGTAAAGCATCACAGTTAAGAAAATTACCATTTTATCCTTCTACCTTCAAAAGCTTAATACTCACTATCTGTCATCCAGATCACTGAATTTCTCAGCCTACATAAGCCTTCTGGTCATGAAGCATCACAGGCAAAGAATTCATTTTTCACCTTTTCGACCCTTGATTAAAAAATTACCATTTTACCCTTTCTACTCAAAAAATGACCCCTGGACTCTCAAAGGACCCCTGGAGCCTCTCATGTGGTCCAAATGGTGTAATTTTAGAACCCATGCACCCCTGAGTCTCTTTTCTTCAAAGGACCCATCACAAGTCAGACACTGCTTAAAAACGCAACAGCCAATCTCTCAATCTATGATAACCTTGACTAAGAAATGACCCTTGTAAAACCCTCAAAAATTCATCCGATCTCCAAATCTAGAAAAATCAGTAGCTATGCCTCGGCCTCGGCCTTAGCTTCAAATCTTTAGGTCTGAGATAGAAATTTTGAAGTCTCAAACCTCTGTAAAATCTCAAACCTTCCTCAAAAGGTTAAAAGGCATTTTTCCATTTTTTGCTCTTTTTAAGCTAGAATGCTCTCCAAGTATCCAAATCAGGATCAATTGGTGTCCATTTCTTCAGAATTGTGAGGCCTTCGAAAAGCTGTCTAAGGAGCCAGGGCTTTCACAAAATCTATTTGCCAAGATTCCCCCAAATACTCTAAAAAGCATGAAAAATCAAGTCTAACAACCAGGTGCTCGAATGACTCTTGGGAGCACATCAAAAATCAGAAATTTAGATAGTCAGTGGCCACACCACCGTAAATTCAGAGCCGCAAAACTATCAGATCCATGCTTATTTGCAGAAAATCCATGACCCAAGTAATTATTTCTACCCAAACCCAAAAAAAGCATGTTTTGTCTGTATTTGGCACACAAAATGCCCTTAAGTTCTCTGAGACTCAGAACGAGGTAAAATCAGAGCCATTTTCTCATAATCTTTTCTGTCCTCAATAAAGCATTTCACAAACTCTTGATTCAAGGAATGATTAGCCATTCAATTCCACTAAGCTTCAGGCAACTATAGAAACCTAATTTGTTTAAGCGACTCTGCTTCGGAAAGCTCCCTATAGTTGTTTGTGAAATCAATAGCCAATCTATCAACTTCTATAGCTTCGAGATTCCTCAAAATTTGAATCCCCCAAATTTGACCCAAGGAGGCATTTTATAGAAAAACCAACAGCATCTCTTATACAATTTTGTCCAATCACTCAAAAAATCATTTTGACCTAACTTCTTGCTCAAGTACCGTAATCCCATGCAATCAGAGGTTGTGGATCACCTGGACTTGGGAGCATCTACCCCTGGGCCCCCCTAAGACCAATTTAACCATTTTATGCTTCAACTTTACATCTAAGAGTTTTTTTAGCTAAAAAACCATGATTTGACCCCCTTGCCCTTTTCGTAATTTGGTTTTGACTGGACTAGGATGATCGGAGCACCTGAGACATCTGAAAATGACACTAACTGAGCCAACTTCTAAGCTCAGGAGCTCATAGGGAGTGATGGCAGTGATAGGGTTTGGAAAAAAAAGAAATTAAGATATTTTGCAAAGATTAGCTAAAGTAAGATATTTTGCATTTAATGCACTCTTATCTTTAGCTAATCATTCGTGCCCCTTAGATTGAAATCTTGGATTCTTTCTCTCACCCACCACCCTTAGATGCTCCCATTGAGTTTTAAATCCCTAGAGACCTAATCAACCCCCCTCACTTAGCATCCCACCATTACACGCTTGAAAAGGGTAGTAAATGGGATTACCTCAAAAGGCATCTCCCATGCTCCCTTCCACCTCACCAATCTATGTCAAACAAGCACAAACCCAACCCCACCATCCACCTACTTGCGGCCAAGCTCATCTCCACCCTCCATCTCATTTCAACTTAGATTAATCCTAGCCTTCCACCTATTTAGATTTAGATCAAATCCTAGCCCTATACTACATGTAAGATAGAAATCATCCCCACCCTTGATCCCCACCATCCTTATCTCTAATCCAAACATCCATTCCACCAAATTGGGGCTATAAATAACCCTAATTTCCTGGTGAAGAGGGTTGGCAACTACAAACCCTAACCTAAGAGCAAAAGAGGAGGAAGAAGCCAAAAAACCTAGATCTATCCCAACCCTTGGTAAGGTAAGCCTAATCCTTGCTTCTTTTCATGTTCTATACTTCAATCCATGTCAAATAGCAACTATCATTCTGTCCAATTTATGTTTGAGCTTTTCTCAAAATTGGGTACAAGGTAGAGGTTCAACAACCTCTATCTTGTTCTTATTTTCAACTAGTTTTATTGATAAATTCGTTTGATTTTTGTGTAGGGCTGCTTGAGCCCAATTTTTAATATGTTAGACTAGACATATGTAAGATGTTTTGTATTTAATTTCATGAGTTTTTGAGCTGTGGAGGGCCTCGAGATGGCCCCCCAAACAGATACCAAGAAATGGGTCTTTTGAGACCTAGTTTTAGGGAATATTTGTTGATTTTATTGTGAATTTTTCATGCATGTTCTTAATCCAAATTTTTTATATGTTGTTCATGTATGTACTTCCTACTAGCATACCAAATTTTAGATTTTTTTAACACCCCTAAGGGGTCAAAATGGTTGAAAAAGGGTTGTTGGATTTTGGTCCTATGCCTAAGGCCTATTTTTTAAGGAAATTAAAAATAGGCATTGAAAAAAATGGCATATGAAAATCAGGTGTCAGATCAAGTATGGGCTTATTATACATTGTTGGAAAGATCTCTCTCTCAGCTTTCCAAATTGACCAGCCATGCCCAAATCTGAATTTTCTTGAGAGAGATATGCCCTTCGGAGTGGGCTATCTATACCCAACGCCTGTTTTTTATTCTATTAAAAAACAGGCATTGACGGAAAACTAGCGCATGAACAATCAAGTGTTAGAAAAATATAGTCTTATTATATATGGTTGGAAAGATTTCTTTCTCAGCTTTCCAAATTGACTAACCGTGCCCAAATCAGAACTTTTTGGAGAGAGATATGCCCTCCAAATAGGCGTTGATAGCTTAAATAGGCGTCAATTTGAAAAATAGGCGTTAGGAAAGTATAGGGTTATTATATATGGTTGGAAAGCTCTCTCTCTCGGATTTTTAATTTGACCAACTATGCTCAAATTTGAATTTTCTAGAGAGAGATATGCCCTCTAGAGTGCGAACTGTCCAAACCCTAAAAAATAGACATTAACAGCTTAAATAGGCATCGGTTTGGAAAATAAGCATTAGGAAAGTATAAACTTATTATATATGGTTGGAAATATCTCTCTCTCAGCTTTTCGAATTGACTAGCCATGCTTAATTTCAAATTTTGTGGAGAGAGATATACCTCCCAAAGTACAAAGTGTCTAAACCCAACACCTGATTTTTAATCAATTAAAATTTAGGTGTTGACAAGAAATGTAGGCATTAGAGAAATTTAGGTGTTGGGATTTGGGACCCACCCTAATTAACCATGACCTTCTCTAAAGCCTATACATAAGAAACTAACATCCTAAGATTCATCCACATGCTTAGGCACCTCGATAGGCCCTGTTTATAGGCGATAGGATGAATTTCGGGTGTTAGACTTGTGAAAGTCAAATGAAACCCAGTTTCAAACTAATCCATTCCATAGACATACTTTAGGATACTTTCATTATAAAAATATCTTTCAGCTTTCCTAATTATCATAGTACGGTTAATTATACACTTATAATTTCTAAGTGTATCAGATACCCAAACTTTACCTGGAAGACTTGAGTAGTGGCTGCTACGTCAGCGTGACCGAGTCGAGTCAACCTACCCGTTCACTACATTTCAACCCGTCCCAACCTTTTATGGTCTTCACTTTACCTTAGGGTCATGTTGCAGTGGTTCGTAACCCAAAGACCCTGAGACTTGGCCATAGCCTAGTTAGGTTCTCAAA
>JAOXJP010210493.1:0-11886 GCA_025762735.1 Platanus orientalis
TTTAGCTCAAACACAGCCACTCGTTCAGATTTTACACAGAAATCTGGGTACAAAATCTGGGTGTGTTTTTCAAAACCATTTCCAACATCTTAACCATCATCTCTTAAGAAGGTTGTAATGTTGATTAAGTTGCAACTTAAATGTGATGACCACTAGCTCCTCACAGAAAGTTAAAAAAAGAAGGAAAAAGATGAAGCACAAATGATGCTAATTAATTTATATCCTAGCACAATGAACATCTTTTAACGCTTAAAATGAAAGTTATTTACTTCTTACATACTATGACATACTTAGGTATCCTTACTTTTTGACAAATATAAGCAATACAAACTTATATTACAAATTATTTAATGAAATCTATAACAAATTTTCAAAATATAGACACAAGTCTATAATATCCTGTCTACATTCTTTTACAGTTACACGTAAGAACTACTTGTTCTTCCCAATGTTGTTGAACATAAATTCTATCTTGCTCACTTGACAACTTTTATTCTTTACAAATCAACATTAATTTTGGTATCTCTAAGTCAATTCTCTCATCTTCCAACCTATAATTAGAAACACAAACTGTTTGCATGGACTTCTCAATCGACAGGGCAATCCAAATGTCTAACACTGACAACCCTAAGTCCCAAACAGTTATCAACAGTTATCAGGACTATTTCAATCCAAATCGAGGTCTGTCCCTTCGTTAATCTTCCATTTCTCATATCTTTCTAGCAGCATCTGCTTTTACCCAAATGCCAAAAAAAAGAAAGAAAGAAGAAAAAAAAAGGCCTCTCTAAAACTGACCACACATGTACCCAACACCCATACAAGGATAGTCAATCTCCAAATAAATCAATGCCACGTGTACGAACAGATCCAAACTCCAGAAAAGAAGCAGATTGATGGGAAGAGCCACGTGGAGAGACAGTAGTACTGAGATGGTAAGTCAGGCAGGCAACCAACCCACATGCTCTCTTCCTCTCTTGGGTGTTTTTGCTTTTGACAAGCGAGAGGCCTTGCTGCTTTACTTTTGCGTGTAACTTCCGAACAACCCATTCTTAGGGTCTCAGAAGGAACGCAGAGAGCCCAAACCCAGTGAGAGACAGAGAGAATTCAAGAGAAAAAACAGGAAAAAAACACAGCTTTTCAATTCGTACTTATCCCGGAGATCTTGTCCTAGTGGCTACTTTGTAGTGGACAAGGTAATAAAGAAGAAGAAAACTATAAATAAAATTTTTTCCTCTTCAATCTCTCTGCAAATCTTTAATGTTTTCGCCATTAACGGTATCAGTCGAGCTTCTGTTGCTTTTTCTTTTTGGGTTTTCTAATAGAACCATAGAGGGAGAAAGAGATTGAGGGAACTGGGTTTTTTTCCCCTTTTGTTTTTTTTCGTTTGATTTTATTTTTGATGATTTTAATTATTGTAGAGTTTGAGTTAAATTTTTTCTTTACTGGGTTATGCTTAGAATGTTTCTGTTGGTGGATTTTTGCTAGGGTTGGTCGGATCGTCAGTGGAAACGGCTTCAATTTTGTGGGTTTTGAGTATTAGGTTTACGATCAGAGGGGTTTGCAGAATAAAGCAGGAATACTGGGTTGTTGAGGTGTTCCTTGGAGTATAATCGAGATCACAAGGGGGTTTGTATTATGAACCCAAGTTTGGATCGTTTTGGAAGTCAGGGTTGTGGATACAGTAGTTCAGGTGTTGAGTTTTTGGACCTATTTGCACCCTGAATCTGCATTGGGAGATGGTAAAATATTATGTTTTCGGACATGGAAGAGGACTGCACTTTAAAATTTGTGTAGATGGTGATGCTGAATTGAGATTATCTGTGTTTCAAAGTTACGGTGCTTGAGGTTTTCGCTGTGTGTAGTTGATCTCCTGCAACAGGAGATGCTTTTGATATTGATTTTCGCTAATACCCGGAAGGTTATGGTTCTCTATCATCCCATTAGAGGATACACAAGATATTGTAGTGGACCTTCTTCATTCCTCAATAAATCGTTTGGTTTAACATAGCTTCAGAGGAATCTGTAGCTCAGGAGCTATTTTATCGTGGTATTTCTTATCTGGCATCAGTTGAGCTGGTGCAGTGTTTTGATACAGTAGATTTGATCATCATAGTATTTTCGTTAGTCTGGGTATCAAGCAACCCAAGTGTTTTTTTGGTCGATTTGGTCATAAAATTTAGTTGAATCCTACTCAATTCATGTGGGTTGGTTATGGCAAGAGATTGCAGTCCTTGAGATTTTGATGTTTAGGGCCTGAGAGGATCATGAAGCATAATTGAGATTGGCAATGAGTGCGGGGACATGGTGCATGGACAAGAGAACAACTGCTGGTCCGTTTCCTTCTTGGAACAGTGCTATTGGAAATTAGGAGAAGCTTTTGTGTCGGGGGAAGGAGCCCACGTTACTGATTTGAGGATTTTGTGCAATGTCTCGCTGCTTTCCATTTCCTCCACCAGGATATGAAAACAAGGCTAGGACTGATGATGCAGACCTACTAACAAAGGTTTATATACATTCTTTATGAATACATTTGCTGGCTTCATTTCTGTTCAATTTTTGTAGCTCTTGCTTATTAAATCTCAAAAATCTCATTAATTTATTCTTTTACATTGAACTTTATCAATTAGTCATCTTTCCAAAAATTTTTCTTTTGGCATTTGAGAAGTTATGTGTGATACAGAAAGTTTGTGATCGTTTGTTACCCATAATTGGTATAACGTTTGTTTTCCAATTTAGACCATCAGACACATTTTATTCTTTATACTGATGGGTCCTCATATGCCAAGATGGTTATTTCCTCAAAGAGGTCGTGAAGCAGTTGATCATGGAGACGGGTATTGCAATTACAGTTATTGATTCTCTTGGATGACGTTTGGCACCCCTAGCCATCCTGAGGCTTATCAAACAAAATTAGTCCATAGTCTACCATGTAGCTTCTGCGTCTATGAAGCATAATGCTTGCTTGAAGATTGAGATGCAGTAAACTTATGGTGCCTTCTATGTTCAGAATTAAATCCTTATGGAGTATGTTCTGGGGTCGGGAACCATTGGTTGGTTTGTGATCTGCATTCTGACATATATAAACCAGATTGAAATGGTGGAGCGAAAAGGAAAGGGGAAAAAAAGAAGAAAAAGATATAGGTCTTTTTCCTCTTTGAGATTTATGTCTTTGACTTCAATTCCTCATCTTATGCAATTAATGTTGCAATTACATTGAAGAATGAGAGCACCCAGGTCACAGCATCTTCCTTTATATCTTTGTGACATTATTTTCACAAAATCTGTGGGTTATTCAAGTATAATTATTTAATTTGGAGCAAAGATCTTGTTACATTGCAAGAATATCATTTTAAGTGTTAAGTCCCAACTATCAGATTATATGTCTAATTCTGATAGGTCAAAAAAAGAATAATTTTTGAGTGTAGTTCAATAGAACAAGGTAGACAGTATCACTTTCTAAATTTCAAGCTGAAAAGTCCATTGTGAAATTTGGGAGCCCTCCTTAGTCTGTACAAAGGATGTCACGTGAACCAAATTACTATCATTAATATATAATTTGTATCATTTGAGGTAGCCTCTGATTTTGTTTTGACTACTGATATGTAGGGAGTCTAATTTCATATTATATTCCAGTAATACTGAAATTTGTTTGTCTGTTTGCCTAATAAAGATGTTCAAAAATTCTGAATGCCTTGTGCTTCTTGCATAAATGAGTGCTACTTTCTAGTGTGTGCATTATATCGTAAGTATGTTGACGAAGTTCAGCACTTTACCTTAAACTGGTAATTTTGATGTCTTTTAGGATTTACTTGTGTTGTCCAAAATTTTTGTGTGGCATCAATTTAGGGGAAACATGAGATCCATGTGGGACTGTGGGAGTGTTTCTTGTTGCATGCATGGAAACTCTACACAGGATATAGGATCTGGTGTGATCATGGGTTCTTCATGAGATCTTTGTGATGAGAACATTTTGTTCTCCCTCCTTTTACAGGATCTAGGATCTAGTGTGATCATCGGTTCTTCAGGAGATCTTTGTGATGGGAACATCTTGTTCTTCCTCCTTTCATTTATCACTGAGCTTGTTCTTTGGTTGTTCTCATCATGAAACATATTGTTCTTCTTTTTATTTTTTCCCTTTATTTCCATTTTGGGTTTCCCTCTCTTATGTATTCATTATCTCCTTTATATTCCCCTTATTTTGTTTTAGGTGGATTTTTTTTTTGTTTTATTGTTGCAGATTAAAAATGTTTGCAAACCTGGAACAAAGGTCAACCTGGCTGGGAGGTGGGCTCAAGGCAATCCTGGTTGACTCAATCATTGTAGATATGGAAAAATCTATTTTTTAAGAGATAAAAACCAAATATGAAACAATAAAAGAAGGAAGAGACTTTTTTTTATATTTTTTTATCAATCTTTCTCTTTCTTTCCTTCTGACAATGTCTCTCTTTCCCTCTCATAAGATGTGTTAGAAAAGGGTGATGATGAAAATGATGTCTGTTCTCCCTCCCCCTTGCCTCCCCCCCCTCTCTCTCTCCTGATCACAATCTGTGACTCCCTTGATGGCAATGGCATGGCGATGAAGGTGGAAAATGAGAAATAAATGGGTTTGGACTTTGTGGACAGCCCTAATAATGCTTATTAAAAGAGGGAGATTAAGAGGAGGTTATCTGTGAAGGATGACTGCTTTGTTACCATAATTGATATTTGTTTATTGATGAAAATAAGGTGAATACAGTAATCCTGTTTATAAAGACCTTACATGACTTTGTAGATGGAAGCTAAGTAATTCAATACTAATGTAATTAAATCTTAATTGATTCTAATATTAATTAAACAAGGCTGCAGATTCCAGCAGTGTAGAACCTATGTTTCCCAGTTTTGGGTGCTGGTTCCGTTCAAGTTTCTAACATAGATGCTGGTACTTAAGACATGGTAACCTCCCAAGAACATGGTGTATTGGTGCAACTAATTTTTTATTTTTTATTTTATTTTCTGATAAATCTTTGATTCTAGATAATTTACATATGAATGGATTATAGAAAGATAGATTTATGAATAATGTAAATGAATTATAGTTTTTGGACAGAAAGTCTGATGGTGGTTCCCAATTGATCTAGCAGTTCCTTCCTGGGGCTATTCTTTGGGTTGTTTGGAAGGGAAGGAACCTCCGTATCTTTGAGGATAAATTTCTCTTTATGTCATCGTCTTTTAGCGGTTTATGACCTCCTGTTGGATTGGGTCTCTATCTCCCCGTCTTTAATGAGGTTGAGTGGCGAGCAGTTTGGGATTGGGTCTTCCCATGTTGATATTATGTAGCCTTTTCCTTGTTTGTGTTGGTTGGTCATGTGTTTTAATTTGTTCTTTTCTCTTGTCTGTGGGCTTTCACCATCCTGGTGAATGTCTAGCTTTTTCTTTGCCTCTTTTGATAAAGTTTTATTTATCTCTTAAAAAAAAATTCTGATGGTCAACAGTGGACATTAACAGTTGAATGGATTTTCTATCTCGGATTGTCCAAAGCATGCAGACATCATCCTGTAAGTAATAGTACCAATGATTTATCTGATTTGAGTACTCTCCAAAGTGATTTAATTTTTTATTTTTGGAATTTGGGATGACATGGCATTTATGTTGCCTGAATTCTTCTAAATAGATTAAGTACCTATGTTGCACACGTGTCAGCCTAGTGCACCACTTCGAGATTTCCTTTTCTTTTTCCTTCTCCCTTTTATTTGCATGACATAAATTAACATCTATCCTAGATTTGAGTTTTCTATAGAGCTTTTAGGTGTCAAATATAACCTGATTACACTTCTTTATCCTTTGTGATACATTTTATGGTATATCTTTGCATTATCTGCTTCAATGGTCATTGTGTGATAGTATCTATTTCTGATGCACTACTTTGATATACGAACCCCCTAAATCTTATTTTCTAGAGTTGCTGAATCTTACAATCTGCACCTGTGTCAGATGTGGCACTCGTACCCGGGTCAATTTGACATAGCGTGACATGAAAATTTTTTATTTTTTTTTTGAAAGGTGGCATGTCATGAAAGTTGCATTCCATTGTTCTTTTAAGTGCTACTTTATAAAGCTTAGACTTGCAGGTTGCTTAAGTAAACATAGTTTAAATTTATTTATTTTTTGGTAAGTGAAATTTCATTAAGAAAAAGAAGGGATGAGAAATCCCAAAGGAAACACCAGCAAAAACAAAACAAGAGATTATCTACATAAGAAAAGTCTTCCCCAATCCTCTTTAGTATTTGCCACAGAATACTTCCCCAAATGATTGCACTTTAAGCCCCAGAAACAAGCCAAGCCCTTCGCCTTAGAGAACACACTAAAAGCTGGCTCAGGAAAGCCCTCAAACACTCTTTGATTCTGTTCAAGACAAATCGCCCAACAGACCGCAGGATAAGCAAAGTTCTTCCTTATTCTTGATGTATATCCCAAGAAAGAAAGAAAGCTTGGCATTCGGTCGAAGGAAGCCAAGCAGATGTGGATGGTGGTTCCTGCAGCACTTTGTTGGGCGATTGGGGAGGAACGAAATGGGAGAATTTTTGTGGATGCATCGAAGGAGGCCCACACTGTCCTTGATGCCATGTTATCATGCATATATGGCTGGTTGTTTGAGTCTCAAAAGAGGAAGGGTCCCCCGTTCGATACCTGGATTTATGAATGGGATTCTCTTATTTGTTAGTGATAGTTTGTTAGCTTTTCCCTTCTCTGTGTAGGGGATTGCTGTTTTGCTCTTCTTGAGCTCCTTTGTATTGCTTCGATTTGATATTTATTTATCAAGTTACAGTACTTTCTCAAAAAAAAAAAAAAAAAAAAAAAGAAGAAGAAGAAGAAAAGAAAAGAAAGAGAGAGCGCGCCCACTCCCTTTGGAAGAACCCAAGAAAGACCAATTTCTCTCAAGAACATGGTCCAAACCTCATAAGCAAAAGAACAATGGCTGAAAAGATGATCAATGCATTCCGCATCAAGAAGTCACATAGGGCATGCATTAGGAAGATCAGGCCACAGTGCTGAAGAGCAGCCTGAGTAGGGAGGCAGCTGTTAACACAAGTCGAGATAAAAAACCTAACTTTAGAGGGAATATTCAACTACCAAATTTTCTTCCAGAACAAGTCAGGAGTGATCGCAGACCTTTGCGTCTCTCTATATGACTTAACAGAGTAATTCCCATCTTTAGCATGAACCATCTGATAGGATCCTCCATCTCAGGTCGCGGCTGAAACGGGTCAACAAGCCCAATAAGTGTGGTCATATAATCAATTTCCCAGTCATTTAATCTTCGGCATAGTGCACCACAGTTTAAATTTCATGGATTCTAGGAAATGGGTTCAACAGTGTTTTTGAACCAACGGGACCATGGTTTTGTTACGTCAAAGTATCTATAGGTTTAGCTCCAAATTTCCTTGTATATTTGAGAAGCCTAATATGTTTTCTTACTTTGAGAAATGAATTTCCCCTTGTTTGATCATGCAACTTCAATCCTAAGAGAATACTTCAACACATCAAGGTCCTTTTCTGAGTTCTTACTTCTTACCTTGCGGCTCGATTAGAGGTATCTCTGATCCTGCTGCAGGTCATACTTCCCATAAAACTCTTTTCTTTTGGATCCAAACCTCTAAATAACCCTGCAATCCGTTGTTCCTCTTCAGTCCTTCCAAGATCTTGAAACCTTTCTAGCAAACTTGAACTTGCAGACCTTATTTTATTAAAATCGGTTGCTTATAAACTAATAACCCAGGCTTCTGCAGATTTTCCCCCAAAGCCTAGACCTTCGGCCATGTCAAAACTCCTATTCCCATTGCTATTGAACCTTGGCTTGACCTATTTTTGACCTCCATAACAGAATTCCATTTAAGTCCTAGCCCTTTTATAGAATCTGCAGACTCTTTCTATAGAGTCCTACCCCTGTTAGGACTTCTAGAGCCCTTCTCTAGGCTTTGCAGGTCTTCTGTATAGCCCAGACCTTTCAGCCATATCCGAATCACATCCATATCCTCTGCAGACCTTCCCTAACACCTCTTTATATATGCTGATAGTCTCTCCTTATAAAACCCTACCACTGCAGTGATATTTAACCCTTATAACTGCAGACCTAATTTTTACTTCTAAAACTGATTCTGCGATATTCTCATATGGTTCATATCAGTCCCTTGATAATCCAGGCTGGTAATCCCCCTTAACAGCCCCTGGTTTACTCCTATCTCTGTTATAACCCTCTGCAGTCTATAATTTTATCTCTATATCACTATGTTTAACTCTGTGGGTCAAAGTCATTCAACGATAGCTGCTGTTTCATTATCTGAATAAAGGCTGGGTATCCTTCTCTAGCTTCGGCGTTGCTAGGAACTTTTGAAGATTGCTGTTGTCCTATGACGACTTGACTACCCCATGCATGCTTACCTAAGCTTGGTTTCTTATTCTGGACTGTATAACTGGTGATCTGTTTGAGGAAATCTAAGTGAGAACCTGTCCTAGTTCTTTTGTGGGCCCATAACCCGCAGGTTAGCAGCCAATACTAGGCTGTCCTGCATCAGAGGAAGTGCTATTATTAGATGAGACAGTAAGTGCAGCAGATGCTTCTGACAATTGAGCTTGGCTGGATGGTCCGCTACATTTTAACATGTCTCCTTGGTATGTTGAGATCTAACAGAGTTATACTCTAGCTTGTCCTTGTCTTCTAGTCCACTCTTTTAAAACTTCTTTTGTTTTCATTTACTTTCTTTTTGAGCCACAGGACAGAAGTTAGGGTGGATTAATCACACTATCTGTTCTGCTGAGTAGCATTACACCTACCTTGTTTAGTCTGAACATGAGCATATATCTACATTAGGGAGGGTAACACATCCTTGTTAAGGATTTGAACTCTAATTGGTTTAATTTTTTTTATTGGGACCAGCTATGACTTAAAATATGCACATTCTTTCCATTTTTTATATTCCATTTCATTAATCCAATAAACAGGCTCAAAGAAATCACAGTGATCTAATTTTTCTCATGTGCTATGAAGAGATGAAAATAGTTAGCTGAGTTGTTTTCCCTCTGTCAATGATGAGAGACATTGGACAGTCATATTTACTGCTTTCCAATTTTCATGGGCTGGATTAGATAGATTTCTTAGACTTTGTTTTTAGCCCGTTAATATACCCAAGTTTACCTTTGCCACCAATATACATCCTAGTTGAGTGAGATCACTCCATGTAGTTAGATCTATCTAGCTTTACTCGTATCTGTTGCCCTGGATTTTCCATGTAAAAATTTACTGAATTTTTGGTTCTCCAATTTGCAGATTTTGATGAACCTATCTGATTTATTACCGTTTGACATTTTTAGTATTCTTTCAATTACTACAGCAGTAAGGTTGGAAAAACAAATGAGATCCTTTTGGATTTGGCTTCTATTTCAACAAGTTTGATGAGTTTGAGTGGGCTGTCATTTGGGATGGGACTGGGTAGCTTCTCCTTGTTTCTTTGTTTTTTGTTTTGTTGTTGGGTTGCTGCTCTTTGTCTATGCGGCCTTTTTATTTTCCATTTCTTTATTCACATCCTGGTGAATACCTTGTTGCTGCTGTCTCTTTTCATTTTTGAATAAATTCTGATTTATCTCTCAAAAAAATAAAAAGAAAAAACAAAAGGCTGATAAAACCAATCACTAAATTCTATAACGATCAGTCTACACTTAGGAGCCAGGAAAAACTTTTTCTATATAGGTTGAATTCAGCATAAACCAATCAGAAATAGGGCTTCACATACTTTAAAAAAAAAAAAAATCATCTTGTATGTATAGGCAGCGAAGAGAAAAATTGGCATAGCTTACTCAAATATCAACCTAATTCCACAAAGGCAGTTTTTAAAAATCTGAAAATTGGAAACAACAGTTAAAGCAGTCCACCTGTAATTCATCCATGCAGTTTCCATCGTCTGATTGGTGAAATCTGTATTTGGCTTTAGCAGATTTGGGAACCCTGACCATGCACCTATTGACATCAGCGGTACAGTCAGGTGACATGATGTAGGATACCCAAGAATTAGGATCCTACAAGAAGTATGATGGGACTTCAATAATCAAAGAAGAATATCAAGAATTCAATTTAAAAGAAATCAAGAAACTAAGAAGATTCAAGGAGACTAAGAAAGAATTCAAGAGTAATTCTTGATTAAAGAAAGGAATAAAAGAGAATAAATTCAAGAAAGTAAAGAAGGAATCAAGAAAAACAAGAGTAGATAATGAAAAAAAAAAAAAAACAAAAAACAAAAGAGAATGAACATATATTGTTTTTAGATTTTAAAATCAAGAATTCAATCAATAACTTAATCAACATTGTTTTTTTATGATTCTTGGTAATCTTTAATGCAAGAAAGAGTAATCAATAATAAATAAATAAAATTTCAGCAGGTTTAATAATCAAGAAAGAAAAAAAGAGAGAAAAGGAGGGGAGATCGTGGGGAGAAGAGAGAGAAACGTAAGAGAGAAAGGAGAGAGAGAAAATACCTGTCCCAAATTGTGGATATCAAAACCCAACTTCTCTTTTTCAATAATCTTCAAATTTGATTACAATCATATGTTTCATGCTACTTATAATAACCCCTTCAGACTCCTATTACAACTAGGACTCTTATTACTCACTTACATTAATTTCAAATAAACCCAAATAAATCCCTATTTACACTTGGACCCTTGGTAAATAAATGCTTTATTACATAGAACTCCCTACTACATAAAAACCTTATTAAAATAACCCTAAACAAACCTAGAGACAATCTTAAAGTTTCTGGTAACAACTCTAAAGCTTTCTATAATTCCTTTAATAGTTTCTAATGCTCTAACTGGTTTAGGCTTAGGCCTTTAAAGAGGATAAATCCTTTCCAACCAAGTTAGGGCTGCTGCATCAACTCCCCCCCTCTTAGAAAATTCAATCTCGTTGAATTGGGGTAGAGGTCCAAGAATCCTTGATCCATCATGTGGTCCCGGTTGCATTGGGAAGGAACCAACTTTCTTCTTTTTGGCCTGCATTGGATGTGCCTTCTGGAGAGAAAACATAGGATGCATAACTCCTAAAATTCTTTTGGCTCTTCTTTCCTAAGCTTCTTCTTCTTCCAATGTCTTTGCGTCTAAAATCATCTTAAGAGTTGGTTTATATACTTATTTTTCTAAATCATCATTCTGGGTCGGTTTCTTATATATAATCTCCATGAACTTACTAGGACATTGAGACTTGTGGTGCCCAAAGCTCTTATAAGTAAAACACTAGTTTGTCTTAAGTTTGGAAGTAAATCCCTTAAATCCCCTAAATCTGGATGGTGAAAAATGACATGAGGATCTAGGTGGTGAAGAAGTCTTGGTCTGATGTATAGACTTGCGAGAAGATGAATAATTAACTGTGATACCTTTAGAAGCATTCTCCACAATAGGCAGTTTATAAGATAGGCTCTTCATGTTCTTATTGATCTGGTATGCCACCTGTTTTGCATCATCCAAATTAAGGAAGTAAGTGAAGCTTAAACCCATGAAAAGTTGAGGATGCAATCCTTACCGATACATGGCTACTAAAACTTCATCTTTCCACTTGAAACTAGCACGTGGCTACTAAAACTTCATCTGTCCATTTGAAACTAGCACGTGGCTACTAAAACTTCATTTGTCCACTTGAAACTAGCACGGGTCACCAAGTGTTGGTACTGCCTTGTGTATTCTTCCACACTAAAACTCCCTTGCCTTAGTTGGTTCAACTGAAGATGAACTCTCTGTTTGGAGTCTTATGGCTCAAATCGTTTCTTCATTGCTAGTTTCATCTAAAAAGGGCGGCTTGGCCCAACGGTAAGGCTTACCGTTAGCGTCCCTGGTGGCGCGGGTTCAAGTCACGGAAACAGC
>JAOXJP010210504.1:0-11886 GCA_025762735.1 Platanus orientalis
GTTATCTAACCACCTTGGTTTCTTAGGATGCCTAAAGTCAATTCTAGAGAGTTAATGCTACCCATTGAAAGAAACCTTTGGACCCTTAGCCAAAATTAGGTGTTGACAACATGTATATAAATGTGTTCAAATGTATTGCATGTGAGATTATGTCAATATATGTAATGATAGACAATAAAAATGACAAATTAAAAACAAAACACAATCAACCACAATATAGGCAAGATGTATAGTGGTTCGGCACATTGGCCTATATCCACTCTCAAAAGCTTGCCACCGAGCTAAACAATTTAATTAAAATTGATGATAATACAATCAAGGATAAAATTAACAAAAACCTAGTCTACTTGCCAAGCAAGCTACACCTGGTGTCTCCGGCGGGTGTGGTCTGTGGTCTACTTTTATAATGTCTCCGGTGGAAGAGCTATGGGTCTACACTACCAATGTCTCCAGCAGTAGTGTCAATTCTCTCGGTGTCTCTAGCAGGAGAGGTCTCAATAACTTTAATAAAAAGTTAAGGCAAGGGTTTACCTCTTTGTAGGTTCATGTTGCCTTTGCACAAACGTTGGGGTTGCTCCCCATTTGCTTTTTAGTTAACTCTTCAAGCTAGAGAGTTAATCTTGATGGGTTTCTCCTTGAGCACAATATGACTATCAAGTCCACCTTTCTTCTCAAGGGTTTAGACAACCCTTGGTTTCTTCCACTTGAAGATTTGCCTTAGTTGGAACAAGGAGGAAGAAGAGAATGGTCCTTTTTGGGTAATGATTTACCTATCTAAGCTTAGAGAGATTCGTAATAGAATGAAGAGTTGAATCTCTCACAAATTTTCCAAATTAAAAGCAAGAGAATAGTGATTTTTTTGTTCATAACCATTACCTTGTTCATTTGAGTTCTTCTCCTTATATATAGGACGAAAATGATTCATGTCCATTGGATTATAACCTTTCTAAACACTCAAAAGATCTCACATATTGATTAAAATTTGTTTTTTAAAGTTTAGACCATTATACAGTGTTTTTGTAACTTTGGATCAATCATGGATCGATCCAAATGAAAAAAAAACACTCAGAATCTGCAACCCAAGAGTTGCTAGATCAATCCTGGATGGATCCAAATAATTTGGATTGAAGTGGATCAATCCAAGTCCCTTGTATTGCCTTCTAAATCCTTAGAACTGCTATAAAAGCCTTTGGATTGTCCCTCTATGACCCGGGAAGGTCCTAAGACCTTTAGTACCCTTCCTTGGACCTTTGATTCACCTAGACTACCATACAATGCATGATTTACCTTGAAATAGCTTGGAGTAGTACATGAATCCTTCGGGATGGTTTGCCAACTCCCGAGCTGTCCTCTTGAGACTTTCTTGGCAATTGATGATAATCTTCATTCATGTATTTTACAGATCATGAAATTTATAATACATTACATTTACAAGTTTGTGCCCAGCTTTTAGGTTATTTAGGACGAGTTCAGGCAAACTCATTTTCAGCCTGAACTCAGCCTAGCCCGACCCAACATTAGTCTAGCTTAGTCGGGCAATTTTGGCTCATTATTACCCCAAATTTAACTTATTAGGCATATTATCAAAGTATTTAGGGGAAGTCTGGGCCCATTATCAGCCTAAATTTAAAAGGGAGATTTAGGTTTGAGAGGCCCAAACTCAGCCCGAAGCCCATGATTTTAAAATGGGTTGAGTTTGGGCTAACTACCCTAGGCTTAGTTCGGACTCGGGCTGAGTTAATGTCCATGTAATTAAGTTCGGTTGACCTTGGTTGGCCCAACCCAACTCGATTAATAGCCCTACTTGGAGGATGTTTAGCTTACCCTTCCTTGTATTTATTTGCTGATAAAATTTTCTCAGGTGTTTGTTTGCCACTTAAAAAATCACTTCATTTTCTGAGATTTTTTGACCAGGTTGTATTTTGTTTCTTATTCACTTTCTAGTATTTTCTTATTGAAATGGTCTGAAAATCTGATTCTGTAGTATTTTCTTTTCTAACACTTTCTTAAATCTCTACAAACAGACACAACCTTAGCTCATTGGAGAGAGCTAAAGTTAAGGGCTTATTTTTTCTTGATGGGTTTATAATGAAGGAGGTCTTCCTTAATTTGTACAATCCATGATTTCTACTAGAGAGTGAGATTTTTCCCTTCGGTTGCTACAAAAGTACCAAAAAAAAAAAAAAAACAAACAAACAAAGAAACGAAAAAGGTATGAATTGGAGGGAAAATTGGATTTTCATACCAGGTAATTCAATTGGAAAATACCAGCAAGCAAATGAGAGACAAAATATAGTTTGGTTGGAATATCTAAAAAATAAAGTGATTTTCTAGCTAAGTGGCAAATAGACGCTTCTCTGAGAATTTTCTTGAGAAATTTTAAAATTTTCTTAGGAACTGTCTAGTTGCCTTGAATTGTATAGAAACGAATAGAAAAGAAAATTACAAAAGAAAAAAAAATGGATGAGAAAAAATCTGTACTTTTATATCCTTTTCCTTGGTTGTTTGGTTGCCAAGAAAAACAAAAATAAAACTTATGTGTTACAATTTTCATGAGAATGAAAGAATTTTCAGGCAGACAAAAAATAGTTAGTTACATGAGAATTTTTAAAATTGAGGATTTATGGTTCTTGGTAACCAAACAGCATGAAAAAGATTTTCTCAAGAAAATTTTACAAAGAATCAAGAGAAAATCAGTTTTTCTTAGTTGAGGATTTTGCACTACAAATAGGTGACTTAATCACCATTAATATTAACTAATGATCCTTAAGTAATTAAGCTTTTATTGGGAGATTTTTCAAGCTTTTCAAGAATTTCATCAAGTAAGTTTGTTAATTTCCTTGCAATAGTTTGTTGACTATTAATAAAAGTCAACCAGCTCAAAAGTGAGCCTTTTGATAATGGACATAGGTCAGAGTGCCAAAACACTATAAACATTGTCTCTGTGGTTTATGGATTGTGCATAATTTTATGTTTATTTGAATTATCCATTTAGCATAATTGCATTCAATATTGTACTTGTAATTGAACCTAATAATCAAAGTGAAACAAGTAATTAAAATTGAACCACTAGGGAGTCTATCAACCCTACTCCCACTTTGGTTATAGGTAACACTATAGTGTAATGATGGTGATAGATTCATAGAAGGATAAGGGGAAATATATGAACAACTTAAAGAGGAAATTTAATGAAAGTAATTCTTGGTTATCCCAATTTATTTGAGTTGAAACTCAAATAAAATTAAAATTGGGTAAATCCTATTCACCTCCCTATAAGATTATACCAGATTTAAAATTTTAATTGGTATTAGAGTAGGTTGCTTAATAGATGGTTTAATCACCCAAGCTAGATCATTGACTTAATCCTAGATATCTATGGCCTCCAAGGAAGGAGGTAATGTTAAAAATAGATCACCCTATTTTGATGGATCTAATTACACTTATTGAAAGGCCCAGATGAAAGTTTTCATTAGGGGTTTATGGACATAGGGACTTGGATTGTAGTTGAGAGTGGCTACACAAGACCAAAGGGAAAATTAGAAAAAAAGACTGGGATGTTACAGAAAAGGTTGCATATCTTGCCAACTATAAAACAATAAATACAATCATTTGTGAGAAAAATCTAAATGAATTTAAAAGAATTTTTGAAATTCAAATAGCTAAGAAAGCATGGGACCTTCTTAAGGTTATCTATGAGGGAACAATCACGGTAAAGCAATATAAGCTTCAGATGCTTACCTCAAGTTTTGAGTCCTTACGTGTGGAAGATGATGAGAAATTCATCGACTTCCACACAACACTTCAAGACATTATGAATTAGATGAGAGGTCTTGAAGAAGAAGTTAAAGACTCAAACATTGTTTGAAAGATCCTTATATCTCTGCTGAAAAGATTCTATCCCAAGATCACTGCCATAAAAAATGCCAAGATTTAGAGAAGATGAAGCTATAAGGATTGATTGGGTCAATTCAAACCTTTGAACTCAAATTTAGACCCACAAACAAAATGAAGAATATAGCCTTAAAAGTAGAAAATAAAGTAGCTCTGATGAAAATTCAGATATTGATGTAGCCATGGTAGCTAGGAAATTCAAGAAAATACTTAAGTCCACAAACTTTAGAAAGAAACAATTCTTTAGGAGACTAAATCCAAACGTTAGAAGAGAGACATCTAGAGAAGAACCCACTTGCTATGAATGCAAAGAGAAATGACATTTCGTTATTGAATGTGCCAACAAAAGGAAAAATAAAAGGCCCATGAAAAATGTTATGACCGCCACATGGGATGATGACTCGGATGAATATGAGGATGAGCATTAATCAAGTGATGATGAGTATTACCAAGGCATTAGAGCCTTTATTTCTTTCACCTAGGGAACTTAGGATGACTCCCAAATTGAAGGAGAGGATCAAGATGAAAGAGATGAGGACCTTCAAGAAGTTATTGAGAAATTGTAACAAGAAAGCCTAGATTTAGAAAACCTCAATAAGAAGTTAAAAGACAAAATCAAGAATTTATTGAAAAATCAAACTCCTTAAAAGAAGAAATCTCCCAAATGCTTCAAAATCCACCTAATGATTTAGGAGAAAAGAAAATCCTTTCTCAGAGATCACAACTCTTAAAAATAAAACATAAGAGCTGACTCAAAAAGTGATTTTGTTGGATATGAAACTAAATGAAAAGAACCTTGAGTTACATAAAGAAAGGGAAGATAGGAAGGAAGAAAAAAAGTGACCAGTAGAAACTAATGCAAGTCTTACAAAAAGGTCTCTCGAGATGGAAAATAAAGTTACAATTTTTCAGCAAAAGGAGAAGATACTTTTCAATCTCATTGCTCAAGGGAATGAGAAATTTGAAAGGAGGTTAACTTATGGGTACGGATAGTGGTGATACAAGAGGTTTAGGATATGATTAAAATGATTCTACACTCCATCAAGCCTCCAATGCAAATATAAGAAAAAATGGATTTATAAGAAATAGAGAGAAGACCAAGGTCATCTGAAATGCATCTAGACCTCATAGGAAATTTACTTATATGGAAAAAGGGAGAGCTGTCCAAGAGGCCTCAAAATCTAAACAAACATATTTTAGAAATGAACTGGTTAAAAGAAGGACTTTTCCTAGGAAAACTTATAACCATGTCTCTACTTCATACGTGTCTCCAATTACTTCTTACTATTGTGGACAAAGAGGACATATGAGGTTTTAATGCTTAAAGAGGTAAAAAGACTTAAGACTCAAGAAAATTCAAGGCTTAAATGATTGGAAAATTAAAGAAGAATTAGAAAAAGAAATGACTTCCAAAAAGTTGAAAATACAAACCTAGAAAGCAATAAGAGAATAGATCAAATAAAAGGGGCCAAACCCAAACAACTATGGGTGAAGAAAACCAAGATTAAAAATGATGAACTTAATTGTTTAGTAGTTTTTCACACTGCACTTAAAGTTGTGAGCAACTCAAGATGCTATCTTGATAGTGGTTACTCTGTTAGGGTCTGTCAAGCACCGATGCCATGTATGAGGTTGAGGGAACCCCCTCATAAGGGTCCCCTTCCCCACACATGTCAGCGAGTCCCTAAGGGTGATTGCTTGTTGGTGACTCCGACAACTAACATACTCAAGGCACATGACTAAAGATAGGTCATTGTTTAACAAACTTGAAGAAACTCAAGAAGAAAGTGTCACTTTTTGGTGATGGGAACTTGGCTAGAATAGTTGGAAAGGGAACCATTGATGTACCCGGACTTCCCAAACTAAATGATGTACTTTATATACAAGGCCTTGAACACAATTTGCTAAGTAAATTTGTGGTAGAGGCTATAGAGTTCATTTTGCTAAGGACAAGAGCATAATTAGAGATAAAAATAATGAAAAAGTTTTAACTCAAGGATTAAGAACTAGTGGCAATTGATATATCATTGAACCAAACAAGAAAGGTTTAACCACTTGTTTTATGTCCCAAATGAATGAATCAAGTTTCTGGCACCGAAAGTTGGATCACATAAACTTCAAAGACCTTAGTAAACTAAGCTGGAAAGAAATCATAAAAGGTTTACATAGGCTTAATGTGATAGAAAGACCTATTTGCAATGGTTGCCAACAAGTAAGCAAACCAAAACACCACACAACAAGGCCCACCAAATTGGGACCACAAGACCTTTAGAGCTTTAACCAATAAAAGAATTAGGAGTGACCATAGTGGAAAATTTGAAAATCAAATATTCGCAAATTGGTACAATGAAGTGAGCACAAAACATGAAATTTCTACCCGTAAGAGACCCCAACAAAATGAGGTTGTTAAACACAAGAATAGAACCTTGCAAGACATGGCCAATGCTATGCTTACAAGAAAAAATCTAGCCAAAAGATTTTAGGATGATTGTTAAATTTTCTAAAACCTAGTACACAAGAGACTTACTATGAAATTTAGAATGAAAGAAAGCCAAACGTCAAATATTTTAAGATATTTGGTAGCACTTGCTACATGCTTAGAGATAGAGAGAATCTCGGGAAATTTGATCTCAGAAGTGATGAATCCATTTTTCTTAGATATTCTTCTAGAAGTAGAGCATATAGAGTTTATAACAAAAGAAATCAAACCATTGAAGCATTTATAAACTTTGTTACTGATGACATTGGTAAGGGCAAAAAGGAAACAATGGAATTAACTCAAGAAATTCGGGAAACTTTAGAGCCACCCTCAGTAGGATCAGAGAATGAGACTGATGGTGAAGTGGAGGTAATAGAGGAAAGCCATAAACAAAAGAGACCTACCACAAGGCATTCCACTTCAGACATCTTAAGAAACCCAAATGATGGTGTAAAGACACATACGAAACTCAAAAACATTATTAGTCAGATATGCTTTACACAAAAATAGAGCCTAAGAAAACCAAAGAAGCTTTTGATGATCCGGACTAGATAAATTCTATGCAAGAAGAATTAAACCCGTTCAAAAGAAATGATGTCTAGTTCTTAATTGAAGACCTAAAGACAAGAATGTAATAGAGACTAAATGGGTCTTTAAGAACAAGATCAACATAGAACATTAGTCAGAAACAAAGCGAGACTTTTAGCAAAGGGATATACATAAATAGAAGATGTAGATTTTGAAAAAACCTTTGATCCCGTGGCTAGGCTTGAGTCCATTAGAATTTTACTTTCTATATTATGTCATCTTAAATTTAAATTATATCAAATGAATTTCAAGAGTACATTATTAAATGGTTTATTGCAAGAAGAGGTGTATGTGGAACAACTCGAAGGGTATGTGGATCCACACTTTCTAAACTATGTATACAAGCTTACGAAAGCTTTATATGGGCTAATACATGCTCCTAGAGCTTGGTATGAATGAATTACTAGCTTCCTAATAGACCACCAATTTGATAAGGGAGTGTGGACAAAACACTTTATTAAAAAAAAAAAAAGATGGTCATACTTATTATTCAAATTTATGTGGATGACATCATCTTCGGTTCAACTAGTGAAGAGTTATTTCAAGGGTTTGCCCAAATGATGAAGTCTGAATTTAAAATGAGTATAAAAGGATAACTTAAATTCTTTATTGGATTACAAATTAAACAAACTAATGATGTAATCTTTGTTAACCAATCAAAAATTTTCTAAGGACTTGGTATCTAAATTTGGCTTACAAAACTCTAAACTAGTAAATATACCCATTAGTGTAATGCCCCCAAACCTGGATTCGAATATGGATCCGTATACGGATTCCATTTCATTACTATTCCATAATCTGATGATCACATGTCATTATAGCCTAAGTCATGGGTCCGATACATAAGATCTAATAGTCCATTTAATTCAATAGTCAGATTTTAATGATTTACAGAAGTGTGTTCAATCATCATTAATCTCATATATTTGGATCAATAAATGCTGAAGCATAATTCAAAATTCATTAACCACAATAGATCAATAAACTATAACAGAAACTAACATTTACATCCACTCTAAAATATGTCTAATATCAACAATCCACACACTCACATGAAATCAAAGTACTACAAAGTAAGGTGGGTGTCCTCATCACCTAAACATTGTATAAGAAGGGAATATGTATGATCCTCAAATGTCTATCACATGTAATCATCCTACATAGTCCAAATAAAATAATGGAGAACTAATGAGATGAAGAGTGTCATAACTACTCCTTAGAGTGATGGACTTGTAATAAGGGTTAGTTTAAAAAAAAAATAGTTGGGTTAATCCCAACCTATAAGCAATCTAGCAAACTATAGGTAATCTAAAATAAAGTACAAATCTGAATACTAGCATGTCCAAAGGTCAATACAAGATAGACAAATGTCGAAATATTAATCAAAATCATGGTAGTACGATATAACAATAGTCACATGTCAAAATGATGTCAAAGGTCTAAAACAAAGATCTAAGTCCAAATAATAATTCAAAACGAGGGTTAAAGCTCACAAATTCAATGACATATATTAGTCTTGAGAAATCCGATATTCTATGATTTCGGAGTATTCATAGTTTGATGTTCAAAGTGTTCTAAGTTCGATGTTCAAAGTGTTCAGAGTCCACAAGGTTTAATATTTGAAGGAGTCTAAAGTTCAATATCCAAAAATTCAAAAGGACACACTTAACCCGATGTCAAGGCCCACATAATCAAAATGACACACTTAGCCTGGTGTCAAGACCTAAATTGTTAATGACCACATTTAGCCATGTGACAAGGATCAAAGAATTAGAAGACACACTTAGCCCAGTGTCGAGGCTTAAATCATTAATGGCCACATTTAGCCTTATGACAAAGCCCAGAAGTTCAGAGTCCATAGGTCACACTTAACCTAGTGACAGAGTCCAAAATAACCAAAGGTTCGAAATCCAAAAGGGGTTCACATCTATAAGTACAAAGGTCCACATAGTTTCAATAATCAGAATGTTTTTAAATGTGTAAAACAAGTGTATGCATCATGTTGTCATGAATCAATCATTTCAAAGACATATAGTTCACTTAGATTCAATATTAGTATATGATTCGATATTCATAAGTCTGGAATCATAATGATTCACTAAGATTTCACATAGAATCAATTATTTAAATATGTAATAGGATTTGAAGGTTCATATAGTTCATATAATCACATAGGAATCATAGAGTTCAATAGAATCAATGAGGTCAATATATTTCTATAGAAATTCACATGGTATTTCAAAGAATCAGATCATAGAGATCAACCAATATCACTTCTAGTGTTCCAAACAAAAGGCAATGCAAAATTACCTTATAAATTGATTATAAATAGAATAGATCTTAAAAGATTCATAACTTTACACAGATTTTCAAGGATTCACATGAAAAAAATTCAGATTTCACATGTTCTAAAGGATTTCATGAAGAAAATTAATCCACACAATGTTTAAGAACAATAATATTTCATAAATAGGTGTAGATCTAAAGATCAAAGAAGATTTAATGATTCAAAACATGGATTTATAGAATTTTCAAATATTTCAATAAGAGAAGGGTCATACCATGCATAAGGAGAATGAAAACTTACTAGTCAAGCTAGAAATCATAGATCTAGCATGGTTCAATGGATTAAATTCAAAGATTTACAATAATCTCAAAAAATCCCATAGATAATATCACATAATTTGAAATCACAAAAGGAATTCACATCAAATCACCCATAGAAAGGAAGATTTACTTACCAAAAGCTCTAATCCAAAGCTTCCAAGCAAATGAACATTCACTTCACTTCCTTAAATCACATTGCTTTATAATACTAGAGTAGATCTAACATCAAATTAATGAAACTAAGTAGTTCATGGAAGGAAATAACCCATTCTAGCAAAAAAATTCCTAAGGATGGGTTAAAGTTACTAAATTGGGGAAATATTTCTCATTATTCTTCCCAAATCTCTCAATTCTCTTTCTCACTTCTTTTCTATGTTCTAAGAGGCCTAATAAACCCAAATGAGGTCACATTATGGTTTTATTTTATCACAAACAAGATCTCACTCATGAGGGGGTTGAATGAAAGTAAACCACGTCATTAAAATGACAAAAATCATAATTTTTGAACTTTTCATAATTTCCAGGCTTGACAGGTCATGGGGTTTGTGACAGGTCATAAATCATGAGCGATCTTGGAGTTTGTGACAAGTGGTTAAACTCTGTACCACCCGAGAACTGGACCCCTTGAGTCGTGATCGGTCACGCCTTGGATCATGACTGACTTTTGCTGAATTCTTGGTTTTTTACATATTAGGCCTCCAAACTCAAACCCAAGTGGTCAAATAGTTTTTCCACTCATTTTAAATCATGTCTAGGTTTGTCTAAACATGTGGAATGATAATTTTACCCTTATAAGAGAAAAATTATATTTTTACCCTTTTAAGACATTGTAGGGTATTACAATTAGCATCGGTGATAAAATCACTAAAGACATAGATGATATTGATGTAGACACTAAGCTATATAAAAGTATGATTGGTAACTTGCTTTATCTAATAGCTAATAGAGCCGATATAGCTTTTAGTGTTGGTGCATGTACTAGATACCAAGTTACACCTAAAGAATCACATGTAAAGACTATAAAAAGGATTATTAAGTATGTATATGGTATAATTAATCATGGTCTATGGTATCCTTTTGATACCAATCCAATGATTGCTGGATATTCTTAAGCGAATTGGGTCAGAAACATAGATGACTGCAAAACTACTAGTAGAGGATGTTTCTACATTAGAAATTGTTTAGTTTCTTAGCATAATAGAAAACTAAACTCTATATCCTTGTCAACAATGGAAGCTTAATGTGGTTGTACTCAACTATTATGGATGAAAAAATTGTTAAAAGACTATGAATTGGGTCAAGAGACAATGAATCTATTAATTGACAACTTCAGTGCAATTCAAATATTCAAGAATCCAGTACAACACTCTAGGATGAAACACATTGATACTTGTCACCACTTCATTAGGGAATTGATAGAAGACAAAATTATATCATTAGAGTATGTGGAAACCAAAAATCAACTGTCAGATATCTTTACCAAATCATTGGATGCTAAGAGGTTTTAGCACTTACGAATGTCAATTGGCATGTGTTAACTCAATTGAAAGTCATTTTTATAGGAAAGAGTACACCTAGGCTTTATGAGTCTTTAGTCTTTTAGGAACTTCTTTTGGATGTACTCAATAAGTTTACTTGCTTTGGTAGTGTCTCTCTATAGTTAAATCTCACACATATCTTTGCCTGGTTTTGCACTTCATAGTTAAATCATCATTATATTTATGCACTTAATGACATGACTTTTACAAGTTTAATTTGTTTTTTAACCTATGTAAATTATCCTATGTCAAATCATGACAAAAGGGGGAGAAAATATTAAAATTTAAAATTTGAACCTGCTAATAATATCACATTTAGATTTTGATTGCTGCTTAATACTAAAGTAATATATTTTTTTTTCCAAAAAATAAATGAGAAGACATATTCTATTGTTGCAGACTGATAGGTTATGACAAGCCAAAGGACTAAGGAGGAGCACATGAGCAAGATTGATAAATCAAATGTGTGTGTCATTGCAATAGTCCAAAGAATGTATTAATGATGTAATGTTTGTAATTTAGTTTACTTTTCGGTTTTGCCATGGAATTAACAAAGGGGGAAGATTGTTAAGTATTTTAGAGTTCCATGCCAAAGGTACACCTATTGTATAGGCTATGGTTCAATTGTATTTATAGTTAAAGTGTTTGTAAAGTCAAAAAGCAGAGAACGCAACCCTAGCAACATCAGAACATGAAAAAATTCCACAAATTGTCCTAGACCAAATCAATCAAGTTAATAACTTCAAATTGGCTAAGGCATCATGCACATGTGCTGAAACATGT
>JAOXJP010210515.1:3355-25825 GCA_025762735.1 Platanus orientalis
ATTTTATACAGGCACCCCCCCCCCCCCAAAGAGATGTTGTTTTTTCTTCCACATGCTCAATTCCTTAGACATCTTTTCAAACACTGAGGACCAAAATGTATCTCGGATTTCCACCCAAGGGAAAACCTAAATAGTTAAGTGGCCAGTACTACTTGTCACAACCTAGCATTTGGGCACAAGATGATAGTTCTTTCTCATTAAAATTCAACCCCGCAACTAAGGTCTTTTCCAAATTCACCTTGAGACTCATTATACTTTCAAAGCATTGCAAAAGGATTTGAATGTTATTTATGTAGGGATCCCTAGCTTCGCAAAATAGCATGGTGTCATCGGCAAACTGTAGGTGAGATACTAAGACATTATTCCTCCCAATTTTGAACCCTTTGATGATGTTTTTCCCCTCAGCTCTTGTAATCAAATGACTAAGGGTGTTAGCCACAATTGTGAAAAGAAATTGAGACAAAAGATCACCCTGTCTCAACCCCGCTTGTCGCTTGGCTTGGAAGAAACCTTTGGATGTATCATTAATGAGAAGAGCATGGTGAATAAGAGGATATACAACCATTGATCCATTTTCTCCACCTCTCACCAAAGTCGTTTTGATTTAAAGCATAATTCTAGTAGTCACTGTTTATAGTCATATGCCTTCTCAAGGTCCACTTTACAAACAAAACATTTATTTTGTTGGACATTTTGTTCAATTTAGAGGGACCGATCAGACACATGCCCGATCGATCAGAAGGCCTAGGTCTGATTGATCAGGCATATGCTCGATCGATCAGGACGCTACGATTTCATTCATGGGAAAATGTAGAGATGCGACCAAGGCATCTACAAACATTCACAAATGATTGTTCAACAATGAAAGGGTGTCTAAAAATCTACAAACACATCTTAAAATGTATCTAAGATTTCTATAAAAGAAAGGCAAATGATTGTTCAACAATAAAAGGGTGTCTAGAAGTCGACAAACACATCTTAAGGTGTCTCTACGATTTCTATAAAAGAAAGGCAAAACTCAAACGCAAACTTCACTTCAGATTTTTCTCTCTCATTTCTTTCTCAAACTTCTGTGCCTTTGTGAAAACCCATTGAATTCTCTCTGTATACAGTTCTAGAAGATTATCCATTAGTGTTCAAGGGTTGATTTTACAGTGCTGCAAACTGCTGATCAACAATACAACTTCGGTTGGGCCCGTTTTATCCTAGAGACAAGTTTGCTAACTCATTGTAGTCTCTGTTTCTTTTAAGATCAAAGTAGAGGGCGAATATTGTCTTAAGGAAAGCGTGATCCGTGACTCGAGCATTGTTACTCCATTATCTTGTCAAATCCCTGAAACCAAAATACAGTTTTAACATTTCCCCCCTTCATTTCCTTCACACATTCATTAGCAATCAAAATTTCATCCAAAATTTGTCTATCCATTATAAAGGCTCCCAGGTAAGTTAGAATTATATCCCTCGTGACTTTACTAAGTCTTTTGGATAATACTTTTGCAATGGTATTGTAAACGCTTCCAATCAAGTTGATTGGACTGAAGTCCTTAAGACCAATGATGCCTTCTTTTTTAGGGATTAAGGCAATGAAGATTGAGTTTATACTCATGTTAATCACTCCCCTCTCAAAGAATTCATTAAAGACTAGAACAAGTTCATCTTTTATCACATTCCAACACTTCTTGAAGAAAGCTATTGTAAAACCATCCGGCCGTGGGGCCTTATCACCATCCATTTCCAAGATTACACTATGGATTTTTTCTTCTTCAAAGCGCCTTTCCAACCAAGTAGCATTTGCATTCAAGATGCAACCCCAGCCCACCCCTTCCACCCTTGTGCACAAATCTTTGGTGGGGGAGGGGGAGGGAGCCATAAAGGGATTCAAAGAAATGGAGGAGATTTTGTTCAATTTCTACTGCTCATCTTCACCATATGCCCTAGGATAATGGATTTGGGAGATAACTATACAATTTGCCAATTAATTTGTTCTCCACATTAAGTAGCTTCTTAGGGTAAGAAAATGAACACACTCGTACCACTTTTTCAATAAAAGGAAGTTTCTTCTTCTTCATATCTACTCTCTCTAAGATGTTTGGCTTTTTTCCCCCTAAATTCAATCACCAATTTATGAGAAATCATAGGATCATAAAGTTTCTCCCTTTTCAGTGTTACTTGGACATAAGGATGAAGACAATTAATGACAGAGGTCATGTGGACCTTACTTCCTTAACTTTCAGTTTGCGTCTATGGCCTTGTTTAGATCTCTCACCCTCTTCAACAATTTCTTTTCCTAGCAAGATTCACTTCTTTTTATTTATTTATTTTGATATGAAAGATCTGGCAAGGACTACTTGTTTGATAAATTCAGATTTTGAAGAAGCATTATCCCAATTTTAGCAAAACAAAAGCCATGATATAGAAAATGGAGCCCCCCAAATAAGTACATAAATAAAAATATAACACTTAGGACTTGGTCACATTACCAGAATTAAGTATAACTAGACTTACACTCTTAAAATTAAGTTGGAGCCCCATTTTTTAAAATAATGCATGACTAACAAAAACATGAATCCATGACCAATTAAATAAAAATAAAAAAAGAGACCTTTGCCCTAGTCATCAAATTAAGATCCATTTGTCTAGACAATCAAAAACTACATGCCTTGGTTACTCTCTTTTTTTCCGATAAAAGAAGAATTTTATTAGAAAGAAAAAGAAAATGAAAGAACAAAACAACAACAACAAATAGCCTTATCCCAACTATCTGGGGTTGGCTACATGAATCATGTTCCGACAAAGAGAACCCAAAATAGAGCCAAGACAGCTGACATGAGAAGTGCAGCCTAAATAGAGGCAGTTAACAAAAAGCCAACGCTCCCACTCAAAAACCCATTCAAAGTTCTTATATATATATATATATATATATATATAAAGAATTTTACAGATTTAAAATTCAGAATATGGGACCCCCAGCTGAAAAGCATCACCAATGCACAACCTAGAAGGGTTCAAAATTGTATCTTCGAAAATATTGGCATTCCGCTCTCTCCAAATAACCCAGTACACAATTGTTGGGATAACATACTAAAGGGCTTGACCTTTATGAGATTCTAACAACCCGGCCTGACTTAGCTTGATATTGTCTGGTTCTGGGCATCCCAACATGGGGCCACTCTCTCACCCTGGTTTTGTTCTTCGGGCGTCTCACAAGGGGCCACTCTCCTGAAAACGTGTCAAGCTAAGTGGAGAGGTGCTTACATATAAGAACGAGATCCATCTCAAGCTAGGTGATGTGGGATCTTACAATCCACTTATAACACCCCGCATCTACTTTTGGAAGTTTATGAAATATATAACTATGCATTTAATAGATAGTTATGTTTTCAGTAAAGTTTAAGATTTTTAAAAATACCCATGTTAAGTCTTGACTCATATTATGTTGTAGCCTTTATGTTATTACCTACGAGCTATGGATTCATCCATCCATAATATTGTTTTTTTAAATTAGTTCTATATATAATGTTAGCAAGTGAGCCCATGGAATACTATGAGACATGACATAATATAAAGAGAAGATGAATTAGAAGATTTACTTCATGTTATTTATTTCAGCTATATGTTCAGACCTTTTATTTCAATTTATGTTTATGGACCCATGTTGGGGATTGTTATGTTTATGAGGTTATGAGAAATTGATACAGATTTAGTTATGAGAAGCTTATTTAAAGGATTAAAGTTATTTGAAGAGATTTTATTCTTAATGGTTAGATTCCTTCCACTATGATGTTAATGATTTAGAAGTTAGAACTCGCTACATATAGTTATGGTATGATTAGAAGTTTATTTTCCTCTACATTTATGAAAGGTAATGTATGATATAATTAAATGCAAGGATTTAATGGCAAAGAAAAGGAAAGAAATTTTTAAGGACCCTTTTATATTATTCTGGAGTGAAGGGTCTTGAGTAAGAGAAAGGAGAATAAGAGTGTTAAGCGACTAACACTCAGAAGTCTCGTCTAGGGATGGGATTTCGGGGCGGTACACACCGCGAAGCTGATCCTGTTCTGATACCAATTGTAATGACCGGGCCCAACCTTGGCTTGATATCATCCAGTCCTGGGCATCCTAACATGGGGCCACTCTTCTGCCCTAGTTTTAAAACACGTTAAACGAAGTTAAGGGGTGCTCACAGGATCCCTCTTGAGCTAAGCAATGTGGGATCTTACAATCCACCCCCTTAGGGCCACACATCCTTGTGTGCACACTGTGAAGTTGATCCAGCTTTGATACGAATTATAACGAACCAACCCAACCTGGCTTGATATTGTCTGTTTCTGGGCATCCCAACATGTCACTCTCCCGCCTCGATTTTGTTCTTCGGGCATCCTAACGAGGAGCCACTCTCTCGAAAACACATCAAACTAAGTTGAGGGGTTCTCAGTTCTCACAGGATCCCCCTTGAGCTAGGCAATAAGGGGTCTTACAATCGATCCCCTATCAGGCCACACGTCCTTGTGTGCACACTAAGAAGCTAATCCAGCACTGATAACAATTGTAACGAATTGACTTGATATTGAAAGATCCCACCTTGCCTCATTTGAGAGGGATCCTGTTAGCACCCCTTAACTTGGTTTGACGTGTTTTCGGGAAAGTGGCTCCTTATTGGGATGCCCGAAGAACAAAACCAGGGAGGAGTAGCCCCTTGTTAGGACACCCAAAACCACACGATATCATGCCACGTGGGCCAAGTTATTACGATTGGTATCAGAGCCGAATCAGCTTTGCAGTGTGCACATAAGGACACATGGCCCTAGGGTGGTGGATTGTAAGGGTCCCACATCACTTAGCTCGAGAGGGATCTTGTGCTTATATGTAAGCATCCCTCAACTTGGTTCAACGCATTTTAAAACTGGGACAGGAGAGTGGACCCATGTTGGGACACCAAGAGCCTGACAATATCAAGCCAAAGTTCGGCCAGGTCATTACAAAGATAATTGAAGACATGCTCCTGATTCCACATCTCAAGCAAAAATTCCATGGAAAAAGGCATAACCCACAGCCTCTAGAATCTATAAAGAAAGAAATCCCATATTGAGGCTGCCATTGAACAATGAATAGTTGACTCACCAACTTTGAGCATTCATAGCACATGATGCATTTGTTGACCATATGAAAGAGGACAGATTACATGCCCTAGTTATTATACCACCAAAATGTTAAAAGAGGATGGATTACTAGACAAGTCATGCTACAAGCAAATTGGTGAAACCGGTTTACACATTGTCAAAGAAAGTTCTCTTTCTTGACAATTATTTAGTAAATTGAACTTCAACTGCAGTCACTACTGGGGGAAGAGTCCCATACATGGTAGGGAATGGGGGTGAGGTGGACTAGGGCACTGAACATGTGGGTTGCCTATCAAAAAGTGGTCCAAAAAAAAGCACGAGATCCACATGTATGGTCATCCCTCCATGTGGCTAAAGGAGATCACGTAGGAAAGGGAGTAGATGATCCCTCTAGAAAGACTTCCCATGTTAAAATAAATATTACTACATGAAAAGACTTTAAAGAGGTTACATATACTACACTGCCTAGGTTTCAAATTAAGTCGGATGCGGGGGAGGGAGGGGGAAGGGATTAAGGAGATAAAAGGCTATCCACTCTTCAAGTCCTCCAAAAAGAAGCTTGTGGCATTGAGCTTAAAAAGGCTTACATAGAAACTAGTTTGAAGAGAGTATTGCTGGTCATAAACTTATTCGCTAAAAGGAAAAAGAAAAAGGAACAAAAGGATTCATAAGAAAAGGGAATGAAATTGCAAAATTATGTATTTTTACAACATGGGGACCACCAAAAAACTGGAACGATCATACTGTGAATGATCATCGAGCTTTGATATGTTTATAAAGCATATGTTTACAAAAGATCCAAGAAAGTTTGATGAACATCCTCTGTTAAGTTTTTATAAATCATATTCTGCATTCCAGATTTTTATACCAAAATGAACTAAATTTGTCACGCTTTCAAGCCAAAAATAATCAACTAGTTTAGTAATAATAATGGATGACACAAAATATTACATTCAGGTCTTTAGTTTCATCTAGATTATAAGTTATAGTTCTACATGAATAGTTGGCACCCCCATGCAATCCACATACCCATTTTATTGCGGGAAATGATTGTTCAAATCCGGAACATGCCAAACACCTGTCAATGTTCCCATCATACATCTTGATCTTGATTGTACCTATCCCCAAAATCTTCCATAGCGTACCATTACCCATCAAGACAACTCCATATTCAATAGACTTGTAGGTAGAAAACAAATTCCTATTAGGACACATATGATAAGGTCAACCCGAATCAAGAATCCAAACATCCTAAAATCCATCATCCCTAACCACAGACAGAATCATGTCAACATCTAAAATTTCCTCCACAAAGCCAGCAGCATCCAAGGAGTTAGCTTTTCCATCATTTTTTTCTTTGAGCTTAGGACAATTAGCCTTAGTGTTCCCTCTCTTATAAAAATTATAGCACTCCAAATCCTCCTAGGATCTACCAAATCCCTTCCCTTTGTCTTCACATGAGCAACGAGGCCATCAGCCTCAACCTCACCAACATGGTTTTTTTTCCTCATCTTGTTCGAAAGAAGAACTGTTGTAAGTTGTAACTCCTTTAAATCAATAGAATCCCTCATAGAGCAGAGTTGTCACGAGATACTTATATGACGAAGGAATCGAAGACAACAGGATTAGGGCCTTATCTTTTTCCTCAAGATTCGATCCAATATTTGTCAATTGACAAATAATATTATTAAACTCATTAAGATGTTAAAAATACCCATACTTTCTCGCATCAGCAAAGTATAGAGTTTCTGCTTGAGGTAGAGAAGATCCATTAGGAATTTCATCATATACAGGCTTTCAAGCTTTAACCAAAGCTTTGCTGCAAAATCTTCATTCAAAATATTGTATAAAATCTCATCCGCAAGGCACAAATGAATCGCACTCAAAGCCTTTAAGTCGTAATCCTCCTAAATCGCACTCAAAGCCTTTAAGTTGTAATCCTCCTAATCACTTTTCAACATCCCAGCAGGCTTCCCCTTGAATGCCTTGTGCAAACCCGACTAAATCAATAACTCTCTAACCTTAACTTTCCATAAGCCAAAACCATTATTTCCATCGAACTCTGTAACCTTGAACCTTGTAGCTACCATTGCAAAATCCCAAAACAAAAAACAGCAACCAATTAAAGATACCCTTAGAACCCAGCTCTGATAGCAGTCTACTGTGACAAAACCAAGTAGCGGAACGAAACACGGATCGGATTCAAGTATGCAATGCGTGAAACAAAATGAAAAAAAATAACAAATGAAAAAGAACAATCACATAACTCAAAGTTAAACATGGTTTGGCTAGACTGCCGACATCCACAAGCAAAGACGATTAGGAATTCCACTAAAACAAATAAAGATTATAACACGCACAAAGGAAAATTCCCAAAACCCAAAGGAAAAAACCAAAGAACTCTCCAAGAACATTCTTGACAAACCCACACGTTGTCGTATTCTCACACCCTTACAAAACCCACAAAATAAACTTCTTATAGAGACATACACACCCAAGAAACCCTACTTAAGAAAGTGGGTTAAAAATACCCCAAAATAATGCCATCGCATAAGTGGCATTTCATTTAGGTGATGTGTGAATTCAAGACACCTCTGAACATTAAGGATGTGTTTATATCACAATTTGAGCCTGATTTGACCGTTTGAAGTCCTTCCCCACGGAAATTCTCCATTCTTCTTAATCTTTTATCAAGAATCATCTATAAACTCTCCCTTTGTTACCTAGGGCAATATGTTGGGGCTTATGGAAGGAGCGGAATAGTAGAACTTTTGAGACTAAGTACTCAACTCCTAATAATCATTTTGCTTCCATTTACTAGCTTTATTTGACTGAGGTTTAATCTCAGTTGATTTTGATGAGATTGAATGGTTTTGGAGGGAGATTATTTAACTAGTTTGGTTGTTTGTTGTTTAGCTTTCTTATTCAATAAATTTAACCTCAAGGGGTAACGCAGTTGACCAGGACCACGCCTCAAGAAGTAGAGGTCCTAAGTTTGAAAACTAACCCCCTTGGGGCCACTTGCTCCGGCATAAAAAACCCAATTTATGTTTTGTTTCTTGTCTCATTGTTCCTTTTTTTTTTTAATAAGTGCTCTATTATCTCTCAAAAAAAAAAAAAAGAAGAAGAAAAAAAAACGATTTACCCGATATGTGGGAGAGGCAGGGAATCCACGTGCTCTGAGGAATTAGTCAGGTGCTCTAAGAGGTCTATGTACCTCGGTATCAAAAAAGTTGTTTTACCTCTCCAAAAAAAAAAAGGAGATATGGAAACCCTTGGCTCCTCCCTATGTTAAAGATTTTTCTTGGGTAACAATCTTAAATCAGGTTAACACTAGGGATATATTTGTAACGAAGGCAACCATACAAGGCTTTATCCCCTAATATATATATTCAATGTGAGACGGATGGCAAATCAGGTTGTCACATTTTCCTTCATTGTTAGTTTTCAATAAGAATTTGGATTATGCATGGGGGTGATGCCAAAATCCCCTTTTAAAATGATCTTTCAGCGGGGTGGTGGTGGTCTCAGTCTCAAGGGGAAATTGTTTCAAGGGGTTTTATGGGGCATTTGGAAAGAAAGAAACATGAGAATTTTTTAAGATAGGAAGAGGGTTCCTATGGAAGTGAATGAAGCCATCCTAAGGAAAGTCGGCTCTTGGTTGATAATGGCAAAGGAGTTTAAAGATATCTCTTTGAACGACATCTTGAGGGATTGGGTTTCTTGTAAAGTGGGTGTGGGTGCCACTTCCAGTCGACAAATTGAAACTCAACTTTGACAGTTCTTTTATGGGTAAACCGGGTCCTACAGGTTATGAATGCATTGCCCACGACTATTCTTCCAATGCTATTTTTTGTTTTGAGTAGTCGTTTGGGATGTTGGGATTCCACCAAGGCGGACCTTTTGGGCCTGCTTGCTGGTTTGAATGATGTAAATAGGATGGATATTTATAGATGCTTAGTGGAAGGGGATTCAGTGGTGGTGATTAGTTGGGGTCTTGGGGAAAGGGATGGGCCATAGCAGCTAGCACATTATATTCAGGAAATCAGAGACCTTATGCAGGTTCTTGAAATTTCCCTTCGTCACATCCCAAGAATGCAAAATGAGGCAGCTGAAAACTAGCTAGATGGGGGATTGGGATTTCCAAGAATTTTGTGTTTATCTTGCTTGTGTATTTCTTGTATAATTTTAAATATGTTTCTTTGTTTCCAACAAAATTTTGTCCTTATCCAAAAAAAAAAACAGATACTATAGTATGCTTCTCAATAAACCTGTCCTATACAATGCATTGATCAAATATGTATATACGATGAAATAGAAAAGAATGAAGAAAAATATAGAGAATCCGCTCGGAATCACACATGAGGGAGAACAATTGACTTGATATTTACATTATAATTGTAAAAGTACTTAAATAAATATATACACTCTAGTCAATCTCCTAACAGGATGGAAAAACAAAATGCAACTCAAATTATACATCAAAAGGATGCTGCCCATCCCTTGACAGAAGCCCAAAGTTCAAACTGAAATTTCCAAACAGAAAGTAATTACTTTTAGATGAAAGTGTATTTACAAAATCAACCATGCTAATTTTGGAATAGGCATCGTAGAAAATCTTTGTCAGCATGATGTAATTATTTAAGAGGACTCTCCATTGTCGAGTTATTTAATCAAAGGTTTTACTAGATAAATGAACAAAAATCATTTTGGCTAAGGGTGTCATTGGGTACCCAACTACCCGACAACCGGATGGACCCGTGATGCAGGAGTATACCATGCCAAGTAGAAGAAGATTATGAATTAAGTGTGACTTTGGTATGTTGGCCGTGGGCCCTCCCCTATTCTCTTCCCTTAGTCGTGGGTCGAGTCAGCCGTGGGCCCTCCCTTTTCTCTCTGTCCTTTCTTTTCTCCTCCACAACATCTTCATCTTCCCCCTTTCTTCTTCCTCTAATCTTCTTTCTTCTATCTTCTTCTCCATAGCCTCCACTATCTCCCATCATCTTCATCTTTTTCTTTTCTTTCTTCTTCTAAATATATTTAATCAGAAATTTCTGGATTTTCGAAAACATCAAAATCACTCCCCTTTATTTGTGGGCTTTCATTTTTTTTTTCTTTTTTGATAGGTAAACATTAGTAGTTGGGATAAGGCTGTTTGTTGTTGTTGTTGTTGTTGTATAGGTAAACATTAGTGGTTAATATATTAGTAGGTGAAGAAGGGTTTTGAACCCAGGTATGTGGTATGACACCCACAGACTTCACCAACTTAGCAAGCTAGCATCTTTGTGGGCTTTCATTGATTTTATTTTAGGGTTTTGTACCCATATAGATCCCCTATCAAAACCCCTAAAGTCCTCTTGCATTCCTTCACTCCTTCCCCTTCAGAATCCCCAAGATTCTCCACTGGTTTTTGTAAACTCTATTAACATAAAGTTGGTTTTCTGAAAATCTTGTGTTTGTAGTCCTTAAACTAGTCCAAATAAAGTGAAATTTTAACCTTAAGACACCTTAAAGGAAGCACTACTGACCTAGAAATTTTGGAAATTTTCTGACACCCATCAGGGGTATTTTTCGTAATTTTACAAAATTCTGTAAAAATACAATTTTACCACTGATCCAAAAAGTCATTATTTTATTTTCTGAGTTTATTTTATTCAAGGTGCAACCTTTTCCCTATTATCCTACATCAACCCAGCCCAATTAATAGGAACTGGGTAAAAAATTATGGTGTTGGACTTGGGTTCATGCATATGTACCTAATGATATGTGTATTTTAGAAAATACTAAGGCTGAAACAAATATAATAGTTACTATTTTGCATTTTCCTTTTTATTTTTGTTTGTTTTTCTATTATGAAACTCAAATTTTGGTGATTTTCTATCTTAAAGAGTAAAATTAAGGCTGTCAAATGGGTTGGGCTGGCCCAAAGCCTGACATGTCCGACCTGAAAAATAATCGGGCGAGTCCAACCTAACTTCGGGCTAGGCTGAGTTTGGGTTCAACCTTTTAGGCCCGAAGTTTTATACGGGCCAAGTTTGGGCAGGCTTAAGTTCAGCCCGAACTAGTTATCAAATAATAACTTTATTTATATGCTGATATTAGGTCTACACATTTATTTTTTTATTCTTTTTGGATCCATATATTTTTAACAAATTTACTATCATCAAATAGTTCAAGTGTCAACTGTTCAAAAAAAAAAAAAAACCATGTGTTTAGAGGCAATTATGGGCCTAAAATAGCCCCAAAATTAAGAACTCAGCCCAAAGCCATTGTTTTAAAACGGGCTGAGTTCCAGCCCAACTTTTGGGCCCGAAGTTTTATTCGGGCTGACCTCGGGCTTGGGTAAAACATTTCCGGCTGGGTTTGGGCAGACCTTGGCCCGGCTCAACCCGGCCTGATTGACAGTCCCAAGTAAAATATAAGATACCAAGCTAGGTATGTGATATTTTGTGGGTAGGATCCAGAACCACCTATTGCAAGAATGGAACCAGACCCAGTGCATATAATAGGGTCCAGCAATAAGAATGCCTGGACATGTCCCATTGGCACACCTATGGTACATCATAACTTCTTGTTTTGATTAGAGTACAACAGTAGAAGTGCCTGTTTGGATTGTATCCCTAAAACTTCATTAATCATTTCCACTAACCACAACATGAAGGTGACAAGGAACCCAAGTCCTTGCCGAGAAACACACCCCCAAGATTGAATCTACATAAAGAAGAATCATAAAATATCTTGTCAAGGAATTTCATATCAACATCCATTTGAAGTGTATAACACAAGTTTGGCTCATTCAGCCCTCTTACAGCAGGATTTCAAAACTTGGACTTGTAAAACCTCTCAAAATCAGGGTACACAAGCTTAAATCCATTTTGTTTCTTTCCAGACAAATTTAAAATGTTCAAACACTGAGATGAGAGTGATTTATGGAGAAGGTCGGGTAAAATAATGTCACAAAACACATCTTTTTGGAGAAATCTGCCCAAGAAATATGTAAGCAATTGAAAACGATAACCATTCCGAATTAGGTATGCATGAACACAGTTCCTACAAGTACCAGTACCCAATGTGTCAGCACGGGCAAGCCACCCAAAATGGTGTATATGGGTAGCAGCTTTATGTATCTCTAAAATTTAAATTTTTATTCAGAATAGATTTCCACATACCACAAAAAAAAAAAAGCTTAAGAATTTATCTGAGAGTGCATTTTTATGAAAAAAGATTCTCAAAAATTAGGTGTGGATGAAAATCCACAAAAAAATAATAATAATAATAATAATGTCCTTACGATTTTATCGTGCTATTGACTATTGCCTGAACATATAGAAATTTAACCACTTTAAATTGAGTTAATCATGCTTCGGATTAAGATATCAACATCTTTTCACCAAACAAAACTATCAAATGAAGCATGCAATCTCCAATTCAAAAGCTAGACCATATGAAGTTGCACAAAAACATTCCGATTAAAAAGGAATTATTCCCACTCAACTAACATTTATTATCCATATTGATTTTGTTGAGCGTTTTTCACATTTCAGCTCTCCAATAACTTTACATTATTGTATCAAAGGGAAGTGACTAAATGCCCAATGAAGTTGAAAATGAGGGGTTTTTTATTATTTATTTATTTCTTTTAAGGATTGTCTTATGTATATCATTGACCATTCTTAAGTACTTGTTTTTTCTTTTGGCTTTCCAAATGATCTGGAATAATGCATATCACCATTTGCCATTATGTAAGAATTTATAGCGCAATATACTCCAACCGTACAATCATTTCAAGAAATAAACACAGATTATCACACCTCATATGTCAAAGTACCCCCAGAAGAATCAGGCTGACGAAGTGTAACATTTGAAATTGCACCATTTGCAGAAAGAATACAAATGGCTCGAGGCCCTTGTTGAGAAAATGATATAATCTTCATTGTAACATCCTGAAACAACCAAATGGAAAATCACCAGTTAAGTAAATATAGAACACTGGAAAATATTTTAGGGACGTAAGAAGAGATCCTAAGAAAGTCTTTCAAATGGAGCACATTGAATTTATAAATTTGGTTCTTATTTGTGCTTACTTTTTCCATTTGGAACAGGAACTTTCTTCATATCTATATAAGAATCATTAAAATAAATTTTACATAGAAGAACCTTGTATCGAATGAAGATAATACGTCCAGACAGCCCCAAATGGGGGTCACAGATCAAGAAAAGAGGACCAGTTCAGGAGCCAATCACAATTTGTTGAACCTGTTGCACATGGTTTGACCAAAACATTGGCCACATCCACTTGGTGTGAAGCTGAGAACCACCTAAGGATATCTTGATTCATTCCAAAAGATTATGATCTGATATTTCTCAGGTAATTTATTTTACTTTTATCAATATAAGAGAATTTATCACCAATAAGAGGGGAAGCATCCACAGCTTCAAACAACAAGCAACAAGGCAGAACAACAAAAAAAACAGACACAACATACCCAACCCAACTCTACAAGGAAAAACAGAAAATTTACAGCTCATCAATTCTCCCCCAATCACAAATTAACACGTACTTTCTAATAAAGAACTTTTACAATGAAAAGCTCAAAACAAAACAATCTCTCTAGTGCTGGAGACAGCTTTAAAGCTGGATTAAGTGTAATTGTTGAAAACTCTGTTATTCCTATCTAGCCAAATGCTCCAAACCACCCACCGAGAGGAACAAGCTGCCAAACACGCGGTTAATCTTCAGTAAATTGTGCCAAAGAATAGTCCATTTAATAGCATATTGCTTAATTCACAACTAGAGCTTAGAAGGTAAATAATTAGATATTCATTCTTGAATATAAACTCTTTATTATTAATGAGATCCTTGTTGTATGTTTCCATTTGGAGATTCAAGATATGAATCTTCCATCCTTTCTCTGTTAATTGATTAAATATTACATCATTCTTACAAATTGTAATGTCTTCTATCTTTCCAAGTTTATCAAGAGACATTTTGTCTCATTGTTGTGTATTCTATAAAGACCTTACCAATTTACATGACATGTTTTGGTTGCTATATATGGAAGGCTAATAGGGCTATTGAAGAGGGCGTTTCAATGGCCCTAACATTTACATTTACAGAAATATGGACGTCAGGCTCTCTTTAAGAGATGAAATCCAGCCGCGTTGAGGACAGAGACAGGAATGTGATAGCGAACTAGAGAACTTACAGAGCTCTGCAACAACTTATCCTGTTTCCTTTTTCTTCGTATTCTTTTCTCTGATTTTGTACCCTTTTAATCTTTTTGAATGGAAATTTTTTGTGTTGGAACCAACAAGTCATTGCCATTGTGAAGACTCCTACTGTGCAGGTCTAGGAGTTCCTGTCATTGAATCCCGAGCCCTATCGCTGGAACCTTGCTGCACCAGCCATTGGCTGAAGGCAGCAAACATGCTTAAGGATAGTGTGATCTGACATGCCTTTAAGCTTTCTCATCTCTCTTTGATTGTATTTAATCATAATATAGTTGTTCGCCTAGTGATTATTGTGCTATTGAATATTCAGCAAAATAATCGTGCTATTGAATCAATATTTGATAAAGATATACTATTGTTCTATTCATTGATTTAATCAGCCCACATAATTATTTTACAACCCAATACCAGACAATTTAAATCCATTCTCAATTTTGTTGATATCATTCATATTCCATGAAATTGCAGCTTCCAAAATGGTTGCAATAATCCTGGTGCAGTTGTCTACATGGGTCCTTTATAGAAAAGTTAAGATGCCACAGCATCCAATTATCCATGTTTTGAAAAAGAAAAAAGCATGGTTAATTATTGCATTTGAAGTAAAGATCATTATCCCTTGCATTTTAACCAATGAAGGCATTGGTGTACCTAAGCTCTTCTTGAAACTTAATCAGCTTGATAACATTATGCAAATAAGGTATTTGCTATCTTATAGCAGACTGATGGCTTTCTAGTCTCTACACATCAATCTCCTTGGATGTGTCTAGCTTAACATGTAATGCATCTCACCAAATAGTTGACAGTTTGCTTAACATCATTTTTGTAAGCAATAAGCATTTGCTGAAATTAGACTCTCATGTAAGACAACGGCATATCTCCAACATGACCAAAATGATGAACTATGAAAGGATCAATAAAAATGAAGATTTGCACAAGTATGCATTTGATTTTGTTAAACTCTCCTTCTGGCACCTTAAACAACAGCAAGCTTTCAACCACTTAAACATGGTTTGGATGAAAACAATAACACCTGACTTCCCCTTACCCTGATTTTCTATCCAAAACTTTTCATATTTAATAGCCCTTGTAGTAGCTATTTCCATTAGATCAACCTTTTCAAATTTTAGAAAGGAGAAAAGGAGCTTCATATGTCCTACACCTAGATGTAAAAATGAGAACAAGAAAATGACCCAATAGATTTTGAAACATCATAAAGAATCACTGTAAGATTTTTTCTGAATGAGACAATTTGTTCTTGATGTATACCTCACCAGCAGCAACAGTGATGACATGAGGTGTGAAATTTGCACCAACAGAGCATGAAACCCAATCACCTGCAAGAACGTTTTAAAGAAATTAGAAAAACCAAACTGAAACCTTCCCACTTAGTAAGAAATTTGTTAACGGGCACACTTAAAGAATAAGACTGCATTCTTTAAGCTATGCCAGAGCTCTGTCAAGATGAAAACAATCATACCATAATACAGCAATACAGAAATTTCTGGGAACTTCCAAACTTCACATAAGTTGACATGCATGATCTACAAATCAGCAAATAAAACGACAAGGTTCACTCCTACATGAGCTTTGGTTTGTTCCCTAGGGTGGCAGCTCAAACTTTAACATAATTATACATCACATATTTCTGAAAAATAATAGATGGTTCCAAATTCTCAAGCGGTGGACATTAACAGAACAGGATGACAAAATTAGGAAATCTAGATTTCTTTTAAAGAAATATTCAAGGAGTCCCAACTAATGAAGCCTCCCTGATGTTTCCTGCTTCAGCAATAAAAACATAAATCAGCAAAACGACTACTTAAAACTGGTTGTGATGAAAAAAACAGAGAAAATGAGGTGGAAAAAGGCATAAGTAGGTCCAGTGAAGACTGATTCATTAATTAGAATTGAAAAATTCCCCACATAACTCATGAAATAGTGTGTGCAACAATTAAAGAAAATATATAATCTCCCCTCATCTGAGCCCACCCTAAATCAGACCCAAAAACGTTTTATAAGTTTAGTTACATCCCAAGATACCAACAATTCCTGCATAAGAATCAGGACAAAACACCCAGACAAAGCATGGAAGCCACAATTATCATCTTTTCCCCTGTTTTTACATACCAACCCCTGATAATTGACTGTACCCCTTGGAACTAATCTCAACAAGAAGGGGAGAAGTACCAGACCTTAGCCAGAAGAGAAAGATTCCCCCATCAACCCACAAAAGCCCACCTCCTTGTCAGAACCACATCTACTTCCAGATCTGAGGAGGGGGGGCATCCCATAAGAAGGTCCCACATCAACCAAGACAACTATCCTCTAAACCCCAAATGCAGAACTTGGAAGTAGAGCCTAACTATGGCAGATATAAACTAAAGTATCACAATTATCCAAACCCAACCATAACAACAGATCACAATCACAATCAAAACAGTAAAAACAAAACCACAGTAAGTATAAGCTAAAGTTCAACAGTAAGAACAGTTTCTACTACCTAAATTTTGAAACTCCAATTTTTGCTGCTGCTTGTTCATTGAACCAGCTGGCCGCCCTCTACCCCGCTTTCCACCAGACAACTCACCGGCCGGCGGCGCCGAAGCCGAAATAGGCACCGGCGACAATGCCAGCGAGACCATCCCATCCGGCCTATACTTCCTCGGCCTCCCTCTCTTCTTCTTCACCGCCGTCCCCGGCAACGCCACACTCACCGGCGACGTAGCCACCGCTGCTGATCCCCCAATCTGGCTAGGGTTTTCACTCCTCGCCGCTACATGGTAGTTCGGAGGCGCATCCGCCCCCATCACTGCAACTCCAGTACTTATACCTTCCCTTCCTTCCATACATAGATTCCACCAATAAACCCTAAACAACACTCACCCAAAATCCAAACTTTTTTCCAACTCAACCTCCCAAAATCATTCAAAGAACTATCTTCAAACCTCAAATCCAGCACTCACTACCCATTCAAATTCAATCAAAAACACCCAAAGCAAAAACCACTTCAAACCCAAAACCAGAGAATCAGAAAAAACCCACCAACCAGAAAAGGTTACTTCAAAGATCAGAACTTTAAACTTCTCCTCTAAAAATTCACACTCTCTGCAACTATGACTCCTCTTCTACTGAAACTTCCACCATTTCAGTTCAAAAAAATTCAATTTTTTTCACCAAAAAAATTTTCTTTTTCAGAAATTTCTTCATTTCTCCTCCTTATAAGATGATCTTCCAAATTGTGTCTGAAAAACCACTAGCTGGTTTTCAAAGCTGTCCGAACAAATCTTTACCAAAAAAATATGTGAAAAAATAAAAAGAAAAATATAAAAAATAATTTAATAATGTTCCAGATATTAGCGAAATTAATATTTTAATGGCAAAAACTCGAATATTAGTTTTGGTTAAGAAAATGCTTCGCGTCCGTCAAAGAAATTAAATAAATGGAATTTAATAAAGAAATGAAGAGGAAAAGCAAAATAACATTTTTTTAATTATTTTATTTTTTAATTTCCATTTAAAGCTGACAAGCTAACGTTAGAGACTTGAAGCCCCGCCTTTTTTTTTTTTCCTACTACTTTGTTTTTTTAAGGGAATTAAAAGGTGACACGTCAACTTCAAATGCCCTGCTATTTTTAGAAATTTACCAAAAATTGCCACTACAGAGAGTAGTGACCATCCGAGATTCCGAGGTGAACAGAGAGTATGAACCATCTCCAGTCTGAATGGACAGGTACTACTCTATTACCAATCAGAATTTGACATGTGGCTTGACAAAGGTGATTAAGTTAGTATACATGTATGTATCATAGGAGGGTATTACAGTAAATACACAATAGATAAGTACCTGTGTATTTATTATTGATGTACCTTTTCTTAAACACCATGTCACACCCTGGGCAGAGACTGGAGTTATACCTAAGAGAGGATGTGAACTCAGGTGAGATCATATGTATGCTATTTGTAAACCCCGGTCCCACTACCGTAGGTTTTACATCTTTCCATCAAATGCTTATCTCCAGTCCAACTGGAGAGGTATCACATTAGTACTGAAGGGCACTTGAGAGACCACTAAGATGGAATTTTGTACAGTTCGAAATCTCTCTACAATCCGAACGGTGGTCCTATCACAGTCAGAAAATTGGATGGTTCCTAAACACCTTAGATTTGAATTTCAAACTTCAATCAAATCACATCCACATTTGCTGATGTGATAGCAACCCAATCAGATTTCGTACAGTACAAAAAGTTACATCAATTCTAAAGCACAAGATATTAAGTAACACGTGTTAAAAAAGGTTAAAACATCTGAACCAATACTTTTGGCATTCTGGGTCGGGTGTCACTTTTTCCTCAACATGTCGTACAGTACAAAAAGGTTACATCAATTCTAAAGCACAAGATATTGAGTAACACGTGTTAAAAAAGGTGAAAACATCTGAACCAATACTTTTTGCATTCTGGGTCAGGTGTCACACTTTTTCCTCAACATGTCGCTTAGAACCTTGTGCTTTAGGGTTGCTGCAACTTTTGCTTTGTAAAATCTCCGCTTGGAATTATATTAAAAAAACTGACTGTAAAAAGATTTCAAGATGTAGATTATTTCCTCTAAAACCATATATGTGTTCTTTCTTTTTTGGGTAAAGTAAATCACATGTATGGTTATTGAAGAAGTCTTTGTTCAGGCATCATCGATTCATTAGCCTTGCTTGGTGCTCGGTAATCGGTAATCTTTCTCTGCCCAAACCAAGAGGTACCTATTTATGAAAATGTCATTTTTGTTTTTCCGTTCTCTCTTGAATTCTTACTTGTGGCCCTATCTGGATGCCATGAAAAGTTCTTCTCATGACAAACTTTTCTCAAACTATCATTTTTAAGCTGTTTTTTGCTATGAAAAATTGGTTTTCTCATGCTTTTCTTATTATTCTTTTCTTTTTTTTTCTTGTGGAATTTTCAATTTATTCTTTTTTTTTTTTTTTTTTTTCTATACAAGTCATGACAACCAGACTAGGCCTGCCTGTCAATCCACAAGAGAAAATATTTTATGGTCAAAACTAGTTAAACCAATTTGTGACCATACCACAAGCTGACACATGGTATATATAAGGTTAAAAATGCGGAAAAATAAATCTTAATTCAGATATTAGGTGACCCAAAAGAGGCGTGAAATTAAAAACACTTTATATGTCAATCTTAATACACGTCACAATTGGTTACAGGAGATTTGACCTCAGATCCCATAGTTTGCATCATTTCCATTTGGAATAAAGAGAAGACTGGTTATTTCTGACATGAAGGTAATTTGGCAAATAAGGATAAGTAAATATTACAAAGGAGAATGAATGTCTCTTTTGAGACCTTTATTTTGGTGACACATGATGTGTTTTTTGCTTTTGAATTCTTTCATTGACCACCTACTTTTTCAATTGAAAACTTTTTTGGACTCTTTTACCCCCAAAAACAACACATGTCTACTTATAATTCACCATATTTAAATAGGATTTTTTATCACAGAACATTTGTTTCAATAAAAAGGGTCGCATAGATGTTGAGTACCCATATGTATTTACCAAAGTATTACAACGTGGCATGGATTTGGTGTGCCCCCCAAACGGATGCCTAAGGTCCACTTGCATGCAGGGGCTGACACACAACATCAAAAAAGTGATTTACACTTTTTGTGGGCCATGATTTTCACTTTTCGATACTACGTGTCTGCCCCTGCATGCGGGTGGACCTCAAGCATTCATTAAGTGGGCACACCAAATCTCAAGGGATCATAATGTCACATGCTGATTTGGGGCTGGTGGGAATTCTCCATTTCAAATGATCCAGAATCACATTAGGTGGTTTTCTAATCAAATTTTAAATGAAGGGATTAGAACTCCAAATGTCATATTAAATGATATCTATTGAAACAAACCAATCCGATAAATTTGAAAACTAATATTCTGTGACCAAGTGTGATGTGCATCACATAACACAGTGTGTCTTTTAATTTGGAACCTATTTTTGGGCAGTTACTTTTTAAATTAAACATTTTTTAACACTCTTAACCCTACACACACCACTTATCCACCCATGGTGTGGTCACATTCAATCTTGGTCACATAAGATAAGCTCCCTATAAATTTAGATGCAAGGCAAATGCTTGGTTTGGTAGGTTGGACTTACATTGTTATTACCAATTAACAGTGTTTTGTGCTTTAACTTTGTTAAAAAGTCAAAAGTCTGGTAGATCGTCTTAAATCACTGTATCCATAATCAATTATTAATATATATAAGCTAAATTGTGTAGATTGTCATATCCATATCCTTTTCATGAATCTTGATTTCATGGGATAGAACAGTAATTGTGTCGTTGACCATAAGTACTTAAGATAAAGCTTTGACGATTAATTGATTGATTGATGTTTAACTTGTTCGTTATCGGTCTTTCAATGTTCTTTCATACAAATATGATATCTCAATGGTTTGACTAAATTCTTCATTCTTTGATTATTTATTTATTTATTTATTATTTCGAGTTCTTCCATCTCTATTTGACCTTTTTTTCTTTTTTCTTTTAACAAATCTAGAACAAAACTCTACTTACTAGTACTAATCAAAGTTGTTTAATCCAATCACTCAATCAAAGTATCCAAACAATCCCTAGTCTTTACATCAGAGAGGAATTCATAAAAGACTAATCCAAACTTTAGAGAATCTTGAATGATGATTTTGGTTTTAGATCATTTTGCATAGTTCAGATCCTCTCCTGTCATTAAAATCCTGTCTATCGTCCTGTGTGCATTGCCATGCAACAAATGGCATCTGAGTGAATTTTTCAGCGGGGTCCTTGGAACTAGGAAACTACAACTATTCCATGATTATTGAAATTATTATTTGTGAGAAATGATATTTAGATACAACTCTCTTTAAGCAATGATTAGATATTACTCATCCATTCACATAAGAGTTTGGGGTCTTATGTGGCAGAAGCCTCAAACTCCACAATGGGCTGACGTGGAGCATTTTATAAGGGTAAAATGGTCAAAATATATACTCCCTAATTAAAACAAAGGCCAAAAAAATCAAATTCAAAAAAAAAAAAATGGTAACCACACCCGCCGGCGTGGTGATCAAAAGGGTGGTGCAGAGGATCACACAGGTGGATGAATGTATCCCTACTAAGACAAAATGGAGCCATATCCTCTACGTCATAATACGCCACAGACACAAACTGGGTGGGGTCCTGCAAAGAGTGTATGAACCCCTCCTCCCTTTGTGTCTGTGGTGTACCGTGATGCAGACTAAGGTGACGCAGAGCATACAAGTCCAGACAAACTAAAGCTCATCCTTATGACTGGATTCTATCTTATCAAATTAAACAATAGATTGTCGAATGACTTGGGCCACTTCTATCCTACTTTTTAAAGAAATGTCTTGTCACTGTGTCCGTGTCATGTCGTATCTGTGTCATGTGTTAGTGTTCAATCTTCCGAAGTCCAGATTGATGGGAATCTATTTCACATCGTGATGAATTTGGAAATCATATGAGATCAGATCAAATGATGATTATAGTGCCATTAGTTTTGACTTTTGACTAGTACCCACTTCTAATTGAACCAAATTATGGTTCATAACAAATAACTAAATCTAATTTAGTAGTTGAAGGGGGCATAATCTCCTTTGTTGAGTAAAAAAACAGGAAGCAGGGACCAAAACTTGCAATGGCTTGCCAACACCTCTCTAGGAGAGATAGTTGAGGCCTACCTTCTCCAAAAGAACAGAAGAAAGGATCTTCTTCCCTTCGAAATCCTCTACAATCATGATCAGGCCTATCACAACAACAAACGTGGGTTTGTTTTGATTTAATGTTTGAAATTCAAATATTGAAGGTGAAAAAGAGGATCCAGTTTTTTGCTTTAATAGGCCCATTTGTGACTGTAGAGGATTTTAAACTATAAAAATTTCTCTATTGAAGAAAGGACTTGAGTTCATATCCTTAGCAGCATCCTGTAAGTTACTATTGCATTGACATTTACGTCTTCTGCCTATCATGTGATTAGGGATGCAAATGAGCCGGATTCGATGCGGATAGTAGTATATCCGAATTCGGCTCATTTATATTTCATGT
>JAOXJP010210516.1:0-11885 GCA_025762735.1 Platanus orientalis
TCCCATCACCTCCAAAAGTGAATGGATCCCACCCCACTGTATCTTGCCCCACAAGGCGTCGCACAAGGGGGGCGACACAGGTGATATCGCCCCTTAAGTTCAGTCTAGCCAAACCCTTAAAACTGAGTCACTTGTACCCCGCCCAGCTCAATAATTTACCCAAGGCGAACGCTAGGAAAACTGAAAACCTCTTGGTCGCCCTCTTTGTGCCAAACAAGAAGGGTGGCGTAGAGGATTTCAGGCCGGTAGAGAGGATGCAGTGAGGCCTATCACACCTCAAGCAAATATCAACTAGGAGAGAGTCCGACTGGTTAACTTCAGGCTAGGGAGTAAGGCTAAAAAGTGAGGACTCAACCCTCAACCTTATCAAACCCAAGAATTAACCATAATAGACCTTAAGATTAACCACCCCCTTCCTTTTTTTTGTAACACAGATTAACTCCCCTTTGGTTGGGTTGACTTGGGTCTTGTTAGGCAGGTCTGGTTAAGCTTTACAGAAAGATATTTGCCTAAAGAATTGCAAAATGAAGCCTGGAACCGCTACAGCTTAAGCAGTAAAGATTTTGACTTTCTACAACCCTAAACATGAGGGAAGCGAGGGTATTTTGGTAAACAAACTGACATAGATTATTGCTAAAACACTACTCATAAACCTTTTAATTTTCTTTCTCAAAAAGCCCAAAAATTTGGGCCTTGGCAGATTGGTAAGGTTGCTCCATTGTGACCTGGTTGTCATAGGTTTGAGTCACGGAAACAGCCTCTTTGCTTGCAAGGGTAAAGCTGCATACATCTGACCCTCCCAAACCCCACAGTGGTAGGAACCTTGTGCACTGGGACTGCTTTTTTTAAAAGCCCAAAAATTAAAATACAATGAATTTAAAACACAAGACCACAAAACCCAAGTTAAATGCTTACACCTTTGACAACTTCAATAGATGAATCTAATTAAGAGCCAGACCAAAAACCCTGAATCTTGCAACAAGAAATATTACCAAACCCACAAATTTATTTTTCTTTTAGAAACTAAAAGCTAAAAACTAGACTACTAAACACTACTCCCAAGTTGCCAGCTTCAACCAAATTTGAAGCCGCCAGAGGGAACATTGGGCTGGTTAGTTCCGAAAGCAAAGCCCTGTTGAGTGGCCTCCCCACCATCTGGAAGATTCTGTTCTTCCTCCTCATCATCAATCCAGTATCTCTCCAACAACTTTAGAGCCTTATCATAGATCTCAATGTTGTCATGGTTCTGTAGATTCTCAATCTTATCCAATCCTTCACATTCGTCGATCATTTGTGCATGTACATTGACTCCATCATTCTTTGTCAACTCTTTGTCAGTCTCACCCACCTTTAAAATGTTCTCAAGACCCTCAAGGCAAACTGTCACGATCCTTGGATCTGGGCACACTAGAAGATCACAAAGTGGCTTGATGCAGCTTTGGCTCACCAAATATCTGCAGCAATATCCAGTATTTTAAGTAATCCAGAGCTTAAGTAGGTAGTAGTAGTAGTAGTAGCAGGCATCAGCAGTATCAGTAGCAGCTCTAGCAACCAAGGTTTGAACTTCAGTCCTTATGCGAGCGGAGTTAATCCATGGAAGTATATGGAAGTCCATGAAACATTGTAAAAATCATAAAAACTAAAGGAACATTATGAAAACAATGGAAATCTTAGATGAAACTTCAACAAATGATGGAAAAAGCACCAATATACACTTAGGAATCATTATATAAGCAAGACAACCATCTCTATTGATATAAATAGATCAATACACAGTGACGTACTAATGTAGGACAGCCTATGGATTTTAAAGAACAATTTTTAAAAAATAAGATGAAGAAATGAAGAAATCAGAATTTCTGTAAATTTTTAAGAAGAAAATAAAAAAAAATGGATTTGAAGGAAGATGAGAAAGGTAAAGAAAAAGTAAGAAGATCAAGAAGAAAAAGAAATACGAAGAATTTAAAAGGTGAAGAAATCTTACCTAGAATTACCTAGGATGTCACACACTCGAATCTTCAATCAAAATAAATTCTCTTTCATTCAACAATAATATTGTGTTCATATTACACCACTCTGTCTCCTCCATATTAATAAACCTACTAACCTCTAGACCAACATTGACCATAAAAAAAAAAAAAAAAAAACTAAAGAAACTTATAATTAAAGTAGGACTGATAAACACAAATCCCGTCATATTTTGATATCTTGCCAGTATTTTGGTCATAACTTTTTCAAATCACATTGGATTTACAAGATCTTGGTCTCATTGGAAAGGTAACTGAATAACCTTTCAAATGACACCAAAATTAAGCCAAACGGGTGTTTTGACTTCCCAAAGCACAGATGAGTGTTTGGACCGTTGGATTTTCTATGCTCGACTAGCTTTGTCATGAATTCAAGCTTTCCATGAATTCAAGAAGAGTGCTTGGACCATTGGACTTTCGATTTCAATGAGTGAAATAGGGGATTTCATTGAGAAGCATAGAGGCAAAACTTAGTCGCACACATAGGTTGTGTAAGGGATAATAATCATCTTAGGTGACTATATTTTAGGATATGTGTGAAGTAGGCAGAAAGAGTGTGTGGTTAACACTCAGTCATTTTGACATTTATAGAAAGTCAACAATTGACAGAATCAGTTTTGGGACTTCTTGGATAAGCATGTAAAGGGTGATTTTCACAACAAAAAAAAGTCAAAATTTTGAATTCTGCTGGGATTGTATTGCCAATTACGGGTGTCAATGAGTCGAGCTAAGCCAAGCTTTGCCCAGCCTAGGTCAAGCTCATCACACAAAAACCAACTAAGAAGCGCTTTCTCTAGCTACATCCTGGAACATCTCGTTCTTTTGGGTTCCAAGAGAAGCCAAATCGATCGTGGACGGACTAGCGAAGAGGGGAGTGCATAGGAATACCATGTATATAGAGTGCCGTATTGGTAACTCCACCATGTAGTGGTTTTTTTGGGGGGTGGTCCCTATTTCTCCTTTTTCTTTCCTCTATCTCTTCTCCTCTCTTCTTTTTTCTCTTCTTTCCCTCACTAATCCTCCAGTTTGTACTTTTTATATTTCTCTTTCAATAAAATTTCAAATTATTCATAAAAATTTAGATGAAAAATGAACACAGAAACTCGTTGTTCTGTGTGGGACACCAACATAGCCCTAGAGAAATGCATAGAACTTCTTCAGTTCTGATCCAAATAAGCTGAAATTGAATTCTATAGGTTTCTAATATAAAAAGAATCAAAAGCAATCGATACCATACACCATTAAATCCCCATTAGGTGAAACATGTGATCAAATCAGATCTTAGTTCAGTAAAAAATTGCTAGAAATTGCACAAAAAATAACAATTAATCTCAAATTGACTCAAACTCACCATGATAATTCTCAAAAATAAAATTCTATCAAAAACTAGAGAAATCCATCACTAACTTTGGAAATCTGTACAAGCCCCCTTGAGTGATACAGGATATCACAAGCTTTGATGCCAAAGTGATGTAAGGCAGCCAGGGCTTGCATATCTTGCTGTTGTGGGCCAAAATTGAAGTGTGGAAGCTAGGACAGCAAATAAAGAACCCAGAACTGAATGTAAACCACCCAAGTAATAGCAAACTTAGAAGAAGTTTAAAGAAGAAGAAAGCAAACCAAAACAGAGAATTGTAGAATGTATAGAGGAGGATTAGAGGTAAAAAGAATAGAAGAAAGATGAGAAAGAGGGCTATTTTAGGGTTTCTAGAATTTTTTGGTAGAACCATAAAATTATCAAAATACCCCTGCATATGTGTCAGAATTTTATGAAAATTTAGAGGGTATTAGATGAGGATAAATTTGATCTCCATGCAAAATTTCAATGAATTCTAATCATTAAAAGTATATAAACAATTGATTTACCAGTTTGTTGTGTTACTTTAATAGATAAAACAGAGAGGGTTTTCTTAAATAGAACTAAGTAGAATAGAGGGGGATTAGAAGGGGATGTGATGGGAAGAAGCGAAAAAAATTCTAAGATCTTGGTCAACTTCGGTATGTTGATTACTGGGAATAATCACAATGGAATTGTTGATTTGAAACGTTATCTGGATTGTTCTTTTCAGACAAAAGATCTTAGCCAACTTCGGTATTTTTCTGGGTATAGGAGCATCAAAATCTAAGCAAGGATTCTACTTGTCTCAACGAAAGTATGTGATGGACCTATTGGAAGAATCTGGTATGTCTAGATGTAAGCATGTTGATTCCCCTATGGATCCAAACACAAGCTCGAATTAGAGGAGGGAGAACCATTTCCAGATCCTAGTAGACATAGAAGGATGGTTGGTAAATTGATATATCTCACAGTTACACGACCAAACATTGGGTTTATGGTAGTTATGTCAAGTCAATTTATGCACACTCCATATCAACCTCATTAGGATGCAGTATGTAAAATTCTAAGATAATTGAAAGGTGAACCAGGAAAGGGTATTTTATATACTCCCTCTAACAAATTGGAAGTTATAGATTATTCAGATGCATACTGAGAAGGCAATTAAATGATAGAACGTCTACAACTGGGTATTGCACCTCTATTATTGGAAATTTTTTTTGGATGAATAACGACTTTATTACTGAAGGAAAAAGAACAAAGAATATTCAGGGGAATGACTGAAGGGTCATAGAGAACATCTAAGAGTTACAAGAACGAGAATAAGAGAAAATACATGAGTGCTATCCCCACTAAAATCATTTATAGATAATCCATCAAGCTCTTGAAGCAATTTCCTACGAAGCCCCCTTGTAGATAATGGAGTCGGCCACCTAATGAGAAGACCTTCTCACTCTTTCAAAAATCCTTTTTTGTTGTTGGAAAATTATTTAATTGGAAGATTAAGAAACAAAGTGTGGTGACCAAATCGAGTGTTGAGAGAGAATACATAGCTATGGGTCATAGAGCTTATGAGTTAATGTGGTTGAAATCTCTCCTAACTCAGATAGATTTGATTGTGATTACTCCTTTAACTATGTATTGTGATAATCAAGTAGCAATCTAGTGTTCCATAAGTGCACTAGACATATTGAGGTGGACTGTCATTTCATTTGTGACTTGGTGATGAGCAAACAGCTTATAACTCCATACAGTAAATCTGAGGATCAATTAGGTGATCTGTTTACCAAAGCTCTTGGGAAATCTCAGTTACAGAATTTTGTAACAAGCTGGGAATGATTGATATATATGCTCCAGCTTGAGGGGGAGTATTAAAAGGTTATGTACCATAGGGGTACAATATTTGTACCACAAGGGTTTGTCCACTGCTTCTATTATAATTTATAAGAGTAGGTCACTTCACTTCTAATGAACCCTAATCCTCCTCTCCTCTTTTCTTCTTTCCTCTTCTTCTACTTTTCTACTTTATTTCTCCCTCTTTTCTTTCCTTCTCTCCTTTGTATCTTTATTGTTTACAACATACAACGATACTAAATTTCAGTCAAAGTGACCAAAGCATTATGGATTTTATTTTATTTTTTTGAATATGGTCTATTCATAGAAGAGGAAAACAAAGAAAGCACAAAGGAGTTCACCGGAAAGGTGAAAGAAAATAAAACAACCAAAGAAACAACGAAACCACGGAAAAAAGAGACCAGGACCAAAACAACAAGAGATCAAGCCTCCATCCCTCACAAAGGGTACCAAGCTGAATCCTCAAAATCCCTTAAGATGGAAATCCAATCAAAGATAGACCCACAAATCAAGACAACCAAAGCATTACAAATGAACTCAACATGTCAACTGAAACTTGGTATTTTTCCTCATACACAGGATTTCATTTCGGTACTGCTGAATCCAAAATATTTTGACTTTTAAATAAATGCTTGCAGCAATTGCATAGCAGGGGTCATGTCATAGTTATCAATGAGAATTAAGTAAATTTTAAGGATCCAAGTTTCATAATTTTAAAGTATCCTACTTTCTCACCCATCATTCCTTCTCTCTATTTCAAATAATAATAATAATAATAATAATAATAATAATATTTAAAAAAGGTGTGTTAGGTGGTGGAGGTTCTATCAAATCACTCAACAAAGCCTCATCTCAATTATTCGAGGTTAGCTAGGAAGGGGTGCTGTCAGTGATAGTAAATTTAGTTTTCAGTTTGGGTTGTGTGTGAATTAGGAATGTGGTTGTAGAAGCTCAAATTGGAGACAAAATTATGAAATGGTCAATGGGTTTAATAGAGGGGAAACCTAAGGTTCATGTCAATTTTCATGAACACAATCTGTCAATTGATGGTCATACATGGTGCACATGCAAGAGGTTCAGACACCAACACTCAATTAGTTCCACGACTTCCACCTAGACATTATTCTATGCCAAAAATCAACTCAATTGGATGATCACACAACCACCTAATTTAGTGCATTTTTCAGAGCCAGGAAAAAAAAAGCTCTACAAAATTTTTATAGATCATATATAACGCTGATGTGGTATGGATGGTACTGGTTTGTAATATCTCCCAGCTGGTACCCATTGAATGCGTTCCCTCTCCCCAACTGTGCCACACTGCCATGAGTTTGGTGATGGCATTGGTTGACCAAAAATGGGACCTTATAGTTTAAAAAGATATCAAAGACCTTATGTTTAGACTTTAGAAAAGATATCAAAACAGACATGGTCATTTTAAATCCTAATGGCTGGTATTTTTCCCACTTGAAGCCACTGTTCCCCAATGTCATAGGTGGTGGTGGATACTTCCATCCATGATAAATTCTATTCAGCTATAGACATTTCAGACATGGCATAGAGATTAGAGAAGAATTAAAAAGGAACAAGAAAGAGAAGATTAACATACTGGATCTGTTCATGGGATCCCCCAGAGGTGGCATTCGAGATGGCCCATGCAGCCTCTTTCTTGATGTCAAACTCTGCATGTTGGAGAAGCTGTACTAGAGGGTGGATGATGTTTGCATCAATAACAGCCTGTTGCATAGCAAGTAGAAGACAAATTAATGAGTCCTGCTTCCTAATAGTCGATGAAATCTCAGGGTGAAAGCTTGGGTTGGGCTCAACCCATACTCGACCTACCCAACCAAAACTTTTGATCAGGTTGGCAGAGATGTTCAGGCTACAGGTTACCAAGGCTGGGTTTGGGTTGAAGCCTTGAGTAAGCCAAGTTAGCCAACCCTAACCATGCCCCTTATATGAATGAACTTGCTTTGGAGTGGTATGTTATACTTTGATGGTGTAGTAAGTGTTTTACAGGTGACACTAATAGATAATCATAATGCCTGTATGATTCCTAGTTATTGGTGTTATTTTGCTTGTTAGTGTTTATAGTTGTTATTTTATACATAGTCCAAGTATCAAACAACCCCATAAATTTCATAGCATGCTTACTTTGCCAGCTTTTGCCTAAAAGGGTGTTTTTCTCAATGAGAAACCAAAACTGCCAGCACTAACAGATTTACATGCTTAAGAGTTGCTGATTTACAGGTGTTAACATGGAAAATAGCTCAAACCCAAGCTAACCTGAACTATGCCAGGGTTTGAAAGTTGTAGCTCTTGTTGCGCTTTGATAGAGTAAGCTCGGGTTTAAGGCTGGCTGGGTTGGGGTAGGTTGGCCCTTTTACACTTATAGTTGGGCTTGGGTTGGCTCTAAACTTGACCCAGCCTGCCTAGGTTGCCCCCAAGGTTGAGAGAGATGAGATCAAAGAACATGGTATCTTCATATTACATGGGTCATATATTAATACATCCTCTATACATGATGGTATCTGAACCATGTTAACTACCAGTTCCGCTTGTCATATTTGGGGGATTAACTCAACCTTGAGGTCAAGGGTATAAAGACTTTGTATAGGAAGAGGAATGGTCTGAACCTACATCAAATTTTTTTTCTTTCGATAATTAACGAACTTTATTAAAAAAGGAAACATAATAGTACAACAAGATCAAAATCAGAAATTTAGAAAGGAATACATGACCCTGAGTACATAAATTGTTGGTCCACGCCCCAATTTGCTAAGCTATCAGCAACCAAATTTTGTTCACGTGGTACTTCAAAGAAAGAGCAATCAATGTCCAATGCTAACTCTGTAATTTCATACACTAAGCTCCAAAGCTCCTATGAGTTGCATTCTACCTCTTGACCCCAACCAATAACAACAGTTGAGTCACCTTCAACAAGAGCCCCCATAGCTCCTATGCTCTTGAGCTCTCAATCCTCATAAGCAAGCCCATTGTTTTGGCTTTTGCGGAGTTATAATGGCCCAACGGTCCACATCAAACTTTGCAATTATCCCCATTGTGATCACGGATTACACACCCAAAACCGGCTGACCCAGGGTTGCCTTTAGATGCACCATCAAAGTTGAGTTTTAAAATGCCTTGATGTGGAGCCTTCCAACAAAGGGAGAGAATGGGCTAGGTTGGGGCTGACAAGCATGAGATTGTCGTAACCGAATCCCTTGAGAAATCAGCTAGTGTTAGATCTTTGAATTCTGTAGAAACTTTCAGCCACTCGCCCAATTCCCTAATAATGGCCTCAATCAGTTCTTCACAACCTTTTGCTTTGTTAAGGAAAATTCTATTGTTTCTTTCTCTCCATATACCCCATAAAATGACATGCATATTGTTCCCAAATTTTGTTGACCTTATGGTATCGCCGATACTTCTCCATGAAGCAAACAATTGGATTAACTTCTCTGGCATAACCCAATAGTAGCCTATGCATGAAATGAAGTGAGTCCATACCTTGAAGGTGAAAGAACAATAAAGAAATATATGATTAACCGATTCTCCATCTTTATGGCATAGTGAACACCATTGAGGGGATAGGCCTATGAATGGTCTTCTTTTTTGTAGCATGTCCATTGAATTGATTCGGCATAAGACGGTGGTCCAAGAAAATGCTTGAACCCTAAGGGGAACCGTGGGGTTACAAATCTTTTTATGAGAAATATTTCGGGAATTGGATGATGAGAAAGAGCAATGAAGAAAGATTTGGAAGTGAATTTCTCGGAAGGCTTGAGTAACCACACCCGTTGGTCATTTGCTCTTCTTGCGAGAAAGATAGTTTGGAAGGAATCAAGGAGAGACGTGATCGATTGAGCCTCCTAATTATATAAATCCCGAGAGAAAAGTAGGTTCCAAAAAGGCCATTTGGGGATTGGGTCAAAATTTTGGCCACCACCGACTCTTTTTGAGTAGACAAAAGGAATAATCGAGGATACAAGGATGCTAGAGTTGTTTCCCCCCACCATAGATCTTTCTAAAATTTTATAGAACAGCCATTCCCAAGTGCAAATTTTGTAAACGGTAAAAATATGGGATATAGTCGGCAAATGTTTTTCCATACAAGGGACCATTAAGGCGTGGGTTGGTGGATGCAATCCCATCCATTTGGATGACGCCCGCATTTGTGAGAGATTGTGGATTGCTATAGAGTGTCTCTTTCCGTGGAAAAGTGCCACAACCATTTACCCATCAAAGCCAAATTTTTCTCCTTGATTTTCCCAATCCCTAAGCCACCCATCTACTTGGACTTGCAAACATCTTTCCAATTTACCAAATGGTCCTTCTTTAGTTTAGCCTACCATAATAATCTTATTTGGATTGCACTGCTGTTGGGGTTTGTCCAGCCTGGTTTATGCTTGAGGGCTTGCCCTACATCAGAGTGCCACTCCCATTGTGGTATCTTTCAAGTTGTTATTGCATTTGTAGTAAATAGCTTAATACTCGTTGATTCGATGAACCAAATTTTCACTGGTTATTTTATTCCCATGTATTCATATCTGTTTACTCCCTGATAGATTGAATATGATGTTTGTTTTGATTCTGTAGGGACATATTTCCAAGCCATGTAAAACTATTTGTTCAGAATGATGCTGTGGCAGCTCTGGCGAGTGGAACGATGGGGAAGCTTCATGGTTGTGTTCTAATTGCAGGTACGGGGACCATCTCATATGGGTTCACTGAAGATGGAAGAGAAGCTCGAGCTGCTGGTGCAGGACCTATCCTAGGTGACTGGGGAAGGTGTGTATAACCCTTGGTATGTTAATACATTGTTAATTTCTAATTCTAAACATGATGAAAAATCTCTAGCATGTTTTTATGTAACTTGGAAAATAGTTGTTTCCATCTCCATAGTATGTATTGAAAATGATAGGAAAAAAAATTGCAATGAACAGTATTAAAGGTATTTTCATTTTTTAATTTTTTTTAATTGGGTATATGCTTATCTGGCAAGTGATAACTATTGGGTGCTTATATTATATTTTAATGACCATATTCATCAACATGTGCTAGTGGTAGGCTCTTATGTTTTATGAGGGATTATGAGGTTTACAACATCAGTATCTGAGCAATTATTAACATTCAGTAAATTTACTTATCTGAAAAAATATTCAGTAAATTCGGTTTTATCATTTAATGCAGTGCAAATGATATGTACATTGGACAATCCAAAATGCGGAACTTTTATTGAGAAAGATGTAGAATGGAAAAGTCAGTGACAATTTTAATTATTTGTATTTGTTGGGGTATTGATGAGTGAATTTTAAGAGAGGCACTGTGGATATGGATGGAAGCCATAGTGTACATTGGAAATATTAAGATATGCATGAAAATTCTTGGGAAATGTGTTGAAATCTTTCAGATGGTAGGTGTGAGGCGAGGTGTTTCACTTGCTCAAAGTGTGAGGCGTTGTAAGCCTCATGAACATGTTTTTTAAATAAATAATTAAATATGTAAAATATAATTTCCTGTTCAACTGCATTTTATTATGTATAAATCACATCATTTGACATAACATGACATGGTTAATTGTAATCATAGCCAAATGTGACTAGGGTTGGTTTGTTTTGTCAAATCAGGACGACATTACCCCATTACCCTTAACTATTGTGAGACTTAGAATTAAGTTAGATAACAGCACAGATGTTTTTTGCTTTCGTGGGGCTCAAGGCTTTGGTCTAGGGGTCTAAAAAAAGTGATACCTGAATACCTGATTAACGCCTCCTGCTTTAGATTTGTGCCTTGGGTTGTTCTGATTTGCCTGAAAGCATTTGTCTTGAATGCCTTTAGAAATGCTAGTCACAGCCTGAATGCCCATCATACATTGAGAAATATGCCAGTGCCACATCCATTTTATTTGGAGCTCAAACACAGTGCCAACATCTATTACAACTAGTTGAAGACATCTGAAAAACATAGCCATAGTACTATGCTCAATTCATACAGTTATGGTATAAAGCTTTGTACTCCCTGTTGTATTTCATGGATATATGGGGTTATATTTGTATGGGTGCATGTGATGCGGCACAATAGAGGGAACACCCCAATTTGATGTAGGACATTTCGAAGTATCTCAAAGAACCAACAAATTAATAATGGAAGCAAAAACACACTTTGATCCACTAAGTATTAATCTTTAAATCACACAAGTAGCGAAGAATTTAAAATTTGAAGAATAGAATGAACGAAAGGAAGCTAAGAGAGTTTAGGGTAGAAAGGGGAATAAAATAGAAATAAAGAACCCAAAAGGGCAATTTTGGAATTTCTGAACAGAATCCCAAAATTACTAAAATACCCATGGCCATCCGTCAAAATTTTATGAAACTTTCCAAATAGTTTTTGACGCACACAAGGGTCTTAGGTTTAAAATTTTATACAATTCTGAGTTGATTTGATTTGTCAAATTATATAAAACCCACTCTAGCATGTAATTTAATGAAGAACTCTAAAACAAGTAAAGGGAATCTTTGATTCTAAAATGGCAAGGAAGAAGAGGATCAAGGGGAAGAAGAATGAAGAAGAGAGAACAAAGAAAAAAAAAATAAGAAGAGAAGAAGATAATGTGGAGAAGAATAGTACCTGGTATGGGTAATCACCTATCTCACAAACCCTTGGAC
>JAOXJP010210527.1:0-11885 GCA_025762735.1 Platanus orientalis
AGCACCTCTCCACTTCAACCATCCCGCTCTAATTCTATGAGCAACATCATCTACAATATCTCCCTCTTTGTGCATGACTAGACCAAGATAACGAAAATGGTCTCTGTGGTATATTTTGGTTATCAATTCTAACTACTCCCTCGTTTCTACTCCTATTTTGGCTAAACTTACATTCCATATATTATATTTTAGTATTAGACATGATCTTCGAGCTGAGGCTTTCATTGATGCAGATTAAGCAGAATCTATCGATGACAGAAGATCTATTTTTAGTTATTGTACTTTCGTTGGAGATAACCCTGTAGCAAGAAGTAGTTAGTCATAGCCTAATCAAGTGTAGAGACAGAATTCTGAGCCATGGCACATGGGATTTATGAGATGCTATGGATACATGGCTTCTTGAGAGAGTTAGGATTCCACTCTCATGATCCAATATGATTGTTTAGCGATTGCAAAGCAGCCATTAGCATTGCTCACGATCTGGTTCAGCATGGACAAACGAAACATATTGAGGTTGATAGACATTTCATAAGGAAAAGCTACAAACCAAGCAAATTTGCATTCCCTTTGTGAATGTTGAAGATCAGTTAGCCGACGTGTTTACGAAAGGATTGTGTAGTCCTAGCTTTAGTAGGATTATTTGCAAGCTGGGTATGCATAATATTTACATACCAGCTTGAGGGGGAGTGTTGATGTATATGAATGTATATGGACCAATATGTGAAGTTATATGAGCACATCGTACATGAGTAGTATTATTGTAAATACTCCATGCAATGACTCAAGCATCCTTTTAATAAATACATTCATACATATAAGAGAAGTTAAGACACTCCATACGATTTCCCCCTTTCTCTCTTCTTTCCTCTTTTTTTTCTTCTTCCTCTACAAACCCTAGTACAAATCTTACGGTATACACCTAAATACCCCCTCCCTAAACCTTATTTATCCAGGTGGATCTCCACCAACCACTTCATCGCCTAGCACATAGAAACACCTGAAGCTCCAAAACCTGCTCCAAACATCTAGAGCCTTAAGCCTTACCTTATCTAGCATTTGAAGGTAAAATGCTAACTGGAGAATGGATAGCTAAATGGAATACTTCCCCAAAAGCATCTCAGTAAGAGCTTTATAACACTTTTGATGGCTTCTCAATTGACTGCTTAGGCAAAACATTACAGCCTATCAATGTTGACAATCTTATTTTCATTCTCGGATTCCATTCCTTGAGGCTTAAGGTGGAAATCAATGTTGAACTTCCAACCACTTAATTATTACCCTTGGTTGCATTATATACCCCTCTCTGATTAAGAATTAATCCTGGAGATCAATTGGAACCTTCAAATTTGTTGATGACACTACATCCACACATTTTGGACTTGAATTCCAACAATACTTTTTTATCTAAATATTTATTTCTATAAGAATGGAAAATGCCATAGATCAATCATTGAAGCATTCTCCAAGAAAGTACAAAGAAACTGCTACAAAATTTTTCTTTTTTTTATATTTTTGGGGCAATTGGGCTCTATAGTGACATGTAAAGTCTCATATCTACCTTCCACTAATTCCCCCCCCCCCGTCCCACCCCCCACGTCAAATTTGAAACTTTTGCACCAATCACCTTTTAGAGAGATTCATACTTGCTTTGTTGCTACTGAAAACATGTGAATTATGAATCAAAGTTTTCAACAATTATCAGTCCTCATGTTCTGATAGTCACAGAATCGTGGTCACTCCCAAATTGCATTTAAAACAATCATAGAATGACCAATGCTTAAGTATTACCTCCCATTCTTGGTATCCACCATGTTTTATTGAAATCCTTAATTAATTGATTCGCACAATACCAATTACCAACCATCCATGAAAAGAAGAAAAAAATGCACAAAAACTAGCATTCCAGCAGAGGTGAAACAGTCCATATGTCACCATTAGACCCGATGTTGTGAAAAAAGGGCATTCATAAACTAAAAGGTCAGATTGCTTGTTTTTGTTTAGAGAAGAAATAACAGCCTTTGGATAAAACTCAGCAAACAAGCAGCAAGAGCATGCAACGACAAATCCATTGACAAAAACATAAGATTACAACCAATGATACATAGAAGATTCACTAACCTTGATTCAGAAGCCTGCTGCAAAGCGGTAGAACTTGCAAAAATGGTCCCAGTTTCTGCCTCTCCGCCAACAATTCAGGCAAATATCTTCCATTGCTGTATACACGACCAAAACACAACCCAAGAAAACCAAAAATGTCATCATTACAGCACACCTCAGAATAAAAATTAAATTCACCATTTAATTCAAAAAATTTCTAGCATTCCATAAAAGAAATTAATTTTGGATGGGTAGATAGATAGGTAGGTATATGTACATTTATAGAAAAAGAGAGAGAGAGAGAGAGAGAGAGGTGTGCATTACATGTGTACTCGGAACAAGTTCAAAATGTAGTTCGAAATCAGGAAAACCATTAAAATGTGTGTGTGTGTGTGTATAAAGCAAACTAACATGACGTGGGAAAACCAAATATTAGTAAATACTAATACTGGAATGTTTCACAAAAGAAGAATGATCTAAAGCTACAAACATAACATGATTATGCTGGGGAACTGCAGGGCCAATATGATTCAATGATAATGATAACAATAGACATGGTATAAATAATGACATAAATAAAGTCACAGTAATATCAAAATAACAGCATACTACTTACTGATAACAATGCAGAAGTAGCAGTAGTAGTAGTGATAAAAACTTGTTCTAAAACTGTTGAAAACAGTAGCCAACCGGCTCCCCTATTTTAATGTTTTCAAATTTTGTTTTCAAAATTCTCTCTCTATAAGTTTAGTCCCACATTGGAAATTTTGCAAAACTAAATGCATTATATAAGAAACCATATCTCCATACCTTGTGTATTTCAAGAGAGCCCTCTCTCTCTCTTGGGTTGCTATGGTGTACCAAAGTCCATAGCACCTTGCACACGTGCATATGTATGAGCATGGATTCAGGCTTGGGCTCAGGTGCTTGAGACGCACTTTGCAATTCACATGTACACATCGCCGCATTAGGGATTGCAATATTCCTTTTCAAAGGTCCAAATAAGACCTTGGCTTGATCGTGACTAAAGTGCACCACAGGCAATGTGTACTGCGATGAAGATGCACTGCGAGCGATGTGTACTACGAAGAAGGTTTATCGCGAGCCAAGTGAACCGAGATAAAGGTGCATCGCGAGTAAAGTGTACTGCGATGAAGGCCCGACATGGTCCAGCATCACGATGAAAGCCCGTTACCCTACACCGCAACCTAACTTGCACTTGCTCACGAGAGGCACAGAATGGACAGAATAAAACTTGCACATCAAGTAAGTCCATAAAAAGGCCATGTCTGCGTTGGGTCATGATTAGAAGCCCAAGTTTAGTGAGATTGGTTGGGATCCCATCACCACTATATAAACCAATCGAATGGGCTTGAAAACCAACTTGGAGACTAAGGCATTCAATGAGCTGAAAACTTATGGAAAAAGAAGAAGAGGAAGAAGGAGAAGGAGAAAAAGTCTGCAATAGAAGTCATCCCTCTCTCATTTCTTTTTTCTTTTTGGGTATGTGTTGAAAGACACAAGGCATAGCCCTTGGATCAGCACCTCCCTTTGAGGAGCTCTAGCTTGCGTCCTTGGGTTTAGAAACCACCTCAATCCAAGCGTGTTCACGTTGAGGAACCTCTAATCGGTTGATTGTGCTACTGTTGTCTTCTTAAGTCGGTTTTCACATATGTTTAACAACTTGATATGGAGAGACTCTCCTGAATTTTTCGGAAAAATTGAACAAATTTTTGTGGACATTTTTGAACACCCAACTCTACAAGGTCAATAAGTTATACGGGGAGGTATCCTAGACAGTGCAAGCCTTTTGAGTGACAAGATGTTGATTCTGAACTTAGTTGTATCTGGAGGTAGCTGGGCAAGGTCCCTTGCACAATCTTGAGGACTCCTTGACTATCTTCAAGAGAAGCAAAAATGGCACCTTTATGTCTCGGGTCACTCGGATTTAATTTTTTCTTAAATTAAAATTACTTAACTTTTATGATTGAGGAATTGACGGATTAATTATAATTATTGGATTACGGATCCAACAAAAACTACTTCAGTATGAAGTATGAAAAAGAACAAAGAAATATAAAAAGTAGACCACAACAAACTGTGTTATGCATATGCGCTTATATACATGCATACAATACAGCTTTGAGTGCGTGAGTATTGAATCTTTTAACAGTTCCATCCTCTGAGATCATCACAACGCAAATGAAATATAACATATATAATCCAATTGCAATTCTTCAGCAAAGTCAAAGAAAATAATTTGAAGGAAAAAAAAAAAACATAAAAACCAGGACAGATGAAGAAAATCATGACCCAACAACATGAATCACCAAAAACCAGCATAAACCCAGAATAGAGATTTTAAAACCCACATCTAAATCACAAGGCAAGAAGAAATCGCAGTAATTAAAGGAAAACCAACAAAAAAAAATTACATAAAAGAATTATTAGCAACGCGAAAGAGATTATAGGTAAATGAATCGACCTTTCTCGATCAAAGGATTCGATTGTAATCCTGTGAGGAGAAACGTGGACTCCAGACGGGGAGTATTGAAAGTAACTTCCAGGTGGTATTCTATCGCCCATCATAGGGAGTTGTTAAAGCAGAAAAAACGTCTGTGCCTGATCTTTCTTCTGAACAAGAAAGAAAGAGAGACGGCAGAGGTAAATGATCTGGTATAGAAATCTATCGAAATATCGATAGAAAGAGAAGGTGAGAAAGAGCGACTCAACCCAACCCCTCCTATTAGACTCTATGAGAGAGGAGGGGAAGAGAGAGAGAGCCCTACTCAAAGAGGACTTTGGATGCTTTGCTTGGCTATATTTTTACTCCTATAAATCATTTGAGTCGCTCCTCTTCTCGAAGAGGAGTGAGAGGAGTCTTCTGACTATGATGAATATCTCTATCTATCCATCCGAGTTTTACAGTGTAGCAACAGTCAATATTTACCACAATCAGGCAAAATGAATAGGATGGCAATTTTGTGTGACCAAAAAACGTCTGTGACCCTATGTGAGTACACCACATGATGCATATGGTTACATACTTTTAAAACATAATCCAATCAAAAAAGGAGCAAGTGTTCTGTCCAGGATTTTGTATGTCCTGCAGTGTCTTCCACCACTGGCTGACAAATAATGGTTTTTTGAATTTGGTCTCTTTTACCGGGTGACATAGTATACCAAGACAAAAGGGGGGTGGGTCCCATGCAAAAGTGTCTGTGTCTTGGACTTACATCCTCTGCGCCCAGGAAAAAGTGAGCCACCATGAGCCGAAACACAAAGGGGGTGGTGGGGCCTGCAAAGAGTGTATGGGCCCCACCCCCCCCTCCCCCTCTTTGTGTCTCAGCTCATAATGGCCCGTTTTTTCCTCGGCGCAAAGAATATGAGTCCTTGTGTCTTGGTATACTCTCTCTATGGTTTCCATTTTAAATAGATAGCAAATGTTCATTTGAACACTTTTTTATGGTTTTAATATTATAAGGCCCGTTTTTATGGGTCCCTATCTTTTTCATTTGAAAATTGTTTTTATAGTTCTAATCCTATGTGCCTTTGTGTATAGGGCATGATAGGACATACAAAATCCAGGTCAACATTTCTATAGCCCAGCAAGAAGCACCAAATTCAAAAATGCATAAGCTCTTGTCACTTGTGGTATACTCAACACGAGAAAGAGAGAGAGGCACTAAAGCCGTGTTTGGCAGCCACCAGTAATGAAATCATTTCCTTTCAAATTATCAAGGAATTTGAAGCCATAATGTGATGATTGAAAACAAGCTCATTTAGATTCATATTGATTTGTTAATAGATTGATTTTCATTCATCACCAAAATATGAATGATAACATATATCATTACATTTTTTGAAAATCCTAAAATGACTTCATTACTAATTTTAGTTAACAAATCAATATAAATCTGAATGAGTTCATTTTGAACCATCATCACCTTATGGCTATAAATGTCTTGGGAATTTAAAATGAAATGATTACATTACATGTGGCTGCCAAACACTCTTTAAGAGAACGAATGTATTACGATTTTACCTTGTGCATTTACAGTAGGATTGGAATCTTTTAGTGTCTTAGAGCTTGTTTTATTATTTTTATTATGGTTATTGTATTCAATTTGTGATGTAAAAGGATTCCAACACACCTGCAAATGTACGGGCAAGAATAAAAGAAAGTCACAAATGTGTTGAGTATGTTATTAATTTTATGCACAAAAAGGGTTATAAGTAGTTGAGCTTGTAGTAGAATTTACTGTTGTATTGATGTAATTTTTGTAAAGAGTCTATAAGTCCAATTCAAGTCTTGCGTCATATGAAAAACTACATTGAAGACTGGAAGATGGACATACTGACCAAGAGACAAGAAGCACAAGCATATCAAAAACAGTCTTAGAAACTACATCAGATAAATAATAAGCTTCAATACCACATCCTTTAGAAACACACAGGTTCATACAGGTAGAGTGTGTATGGTGTGAGAGAGTTGACCAACCAAGTTTAGTTGAATTTAGAAGACCATCCAAAAACTTATAATGGTAGATTCATTCATAAAATGGTTTCAGTATACTATATCATGCTAAATTAACTTAAGAACCATAATATAATGAAGAATTAGCATTTGGGCAAATCCCACAGGTATTGGAATGATCCCAAAGCTTCTAGGAGTGAAGCCCATACATTACAGGGTAATTTGTGAAAATCTAGAACTCCAGAATTGATCCCAAAAAGTCAAGATCAATTCCAGAATAAAAAAAGTACTGTAAATTATTGGGAAGCACCCAGGATCAATCCCCAGTATTTTTAGGATTGATCCCAGGTTGAGGATAACGAATTTTGAGTTGGTTTTGCGTCCAAAACCTTCCAAATTTGTGGGATTATGTTACCGTTGAGAATCTAATCATTTAGGGTTCTTAAATCTCTATAAATAGGGTGTTAACCCATGACTTTGATAGAGAACCCTCATCATTCAAAGCAGTGATCATTCTATTGCCATATTTTCTATGAACAAGCTAGGGTTTAGAGTGTTGTACGTAAAGAGACCAAGTCCTCTCATCTTATGCACTTAGGTAAGTTTACCCATAATCTTCAAAGCTTGATTGATACATCCTATTATTATAAGATTGTGTCCTAGGGCTTCAAACATGTAAGCCACCAAAAGCTCAAAGATCTAGAGTCTGAAAGAAGTAAAACGTAAAACCTTGCTTTATATTTGATTATATTAAAGCTTGGATGTGAACTTGATCATTTGAGAGTTTTGAATATTTGTGATTAACTTTGGTACATTGGCTTAGATAGAGGCAACATCATTTATGCACCATTGACCTCTCTAAAATAAAACTTGAAGAGGAAAAATCTCTGAGACCTAAGTACAAGAGATTTATTTACTGAGATTAAATTTAAACATTAGCCTTCAAGAGGCATTCAATTTGAAACTTTTTCCTCATAAAATAAGGAATCAATTTACTGAACCAAATAGTTAAATCTACCTACATAAATAGGCCTTTTGTTAGAGAGTTAATAATCACAATAAGAGTTACTACTAATATGGTGAAGTATTAATCATTGAGAAAATTGTTATATTTGCATAATAAGAGCAATTGAATACTGGGAATTTATTTCTATCATTACTACGTTCATTATTAAGTCTTCACTGGAGCCACTGGAGACTTGGTACCTCCACCGGAACCATTGAAGGCTTGATTAGCACTTGTCGGAGTCACCAAGTGCGATTGTTAATGACCAGAGTTCACTAAGTTAAGGGTTTATTAATTTTATCTATAATAGCCAGAGTCTGTTAATAAAAATTAAAGTAGCTTAGTGGAGCTTTTGAACAGTGGATGTAGGCCTTGATTGGTCAAACTACTATAAATTATGTTTCAATGTGTGATTGTTTTTGTGTCTATCTTTCTACTTTACTTTATAACTTGTATGCTCTACTTATATTGTTCAGTGCACTATTAATTTGTCTTACATAGAAACAAAATAAAAGTGAACTATAATTTGGAAGGGTAATCAGTTTAAAAAGAAAATCTCAAAGAAATCCATTTCACCCCTCCCCTCTAGGATTCTAGAACATTCAACTCAAAATTTTAATAAGATGGTCATAATCATCTAATTTTCTTTGGTTTTTACTAACCAAATATTGAGGGATGGACCCTACATGCGTGCCAAAATATAATCACACTGATTATAGTTTGTGCAAGTAATGTAATATTCAGCCATCATGTTAAGTTGGTGAAATCTATAAGGGGTTTTTACCACAAACCTAAGTTCCAAACTTGTTTTTAGCTAATAACAACTGACCAATGAACAATTTTCCTATCTATTTATGAATGGGAGTGATAGCAACAACCACTTTTGTGATACTACATTCGTGTCTGCTAACATGTATATGTAGCCATTTGATGGCTCTTTGGTAATTTGACTGTGTTTGGATTAACTTATCGAGAAGTAAGAAATTTTAAAAAATGATACGTTCCCATAAAGTAGCTTTATTTTTTGCCAACGTTAATGCTTGGTTTGCATTTGTAATAAAGTTACTTTTTCAGGTGCAAAGAAGTCAAAATGGGGGTTTGGTTTATACTTCAAAAAAATGTTACATTTGTTTTATTATATACAAAATTTACAATCCATTAGTCACCCATCAACCTACCGACTAATAATGTTCTTAAAAAATGCAAGATAAAAGGATGCCTCACTTTAGGACAATAATGACTAGCAACAAATGGATAATTACAAAAATAAAAAATAGGCAGCAACTACCCAAGGCAATGAATGTCCACTGTTCCTTATTACGTACACCCCTCCTTCCTAGTGTAAATTTTATATTTGATTCCTTCTCTAAACTGCTTCCTCCCATTAAGTCATCCGTCCAAAAGAATGAGTTTTTGTGCTTTTAAGTGTTGAAAAATGCAAAAATGCAAAAAAAAAAAAAAAAAAAGATATAGGAATGTGCAAACCTCGGAGACAATCTCGCATCGAAAGTAATCAAATCGCGTTTGCACCCATGTCATAAACGAAGAAACTTGATTTGCTAGAGCGAAACACCAATGTTTGTCGCAACAACAATGCCACAAGAATGATGGTGGATTTTTTATTCTCAATAGTCTCACAGTTGATGGAAGATTAACAAGTTCCTAAACTTTGTTCTTTTTCGTGGAATTTATCTTGTCTTACATAGAAATTGTTTATTTCTATGAAGCAGGTGATGAGAAAGCATCCTTATAAAAACTTGTCTCATCATCATCAATAGAAGTGTACATAAAGGATTCCCCATCAATCTCAAAACGATGACGAGGTATTACCCCACATTTGCTTTTATGTGGCTCAAGATTTGCCATCTCATCAGACAGTGTGCTCTCACTAGGTGAAGCACTCCTACTAGATATGCTCTCACTAGCCTTGGTGATCCTTGGTTCATTAGAGGTCTGACTTCTTTCATCATCACCAAGCATATTGGGAGGTGCTTCTTGAGAACCACCTTTAAACTCTTCCATCTCATAAAAGTCTAAAGTCATTTGAGCTATTTTCCTGGTTGAAAATTCATCATCTATAAAATCAACATCTCGTGACTTTATCTCTATGAACCCACCATTTTCTTGTTCATGGATAAAAACATAGCCCTTAGAATGCTCATAATACCTTATAAAGGTACCATTTTTTGGCTCTTATGTCAAGCTTACCAGTTTTCTATGTTGGTATGTGGATAAAATCCATCGATCCCTAAGGTCGCAAGTGACTAAGATTGGGTTTTCTTCTAGTCTATAACTCATAAGGAGTGGTAGGGACGGACTTGGAGGCCACTCTATCGAAGATGTAGGTTGTAATCAACAATGCATCTCCTAAAAACTATTGGAAGGTTAGCATGCACCATCATAAACCTCACCATATCAAGAAGTGTTGTCACGACCCAAATCTGTGGACCCGGTTCAGATCTGTGAGATGGGAATGACCCACCTTGAATCCATTTTCTTCTAAAGCGGATCCGAGCTGAATTTGCAAAGATTTCCCAAAATACCCTTATTGTCCTAGCACATGGCATATGGCATTGCAAGGTGTCATATCCATTTTGCCCTGCCACATGGTGTATCGCATGGCAAGGTGTCTCTTGTCCCACTACATGGCGTGTCGCATGACAAGGTGTCTCTTGTCTCACCACATGGCTCATCGCATGACAAGGTGTCTCTTGTCCCACCACATGGCGCATGGCATGGCAAGGTGTCATCTCCCTTTTTGGCCCGCCACATGGCGCATGACATTTGCAAGGTGTCCTCTTCCTTTACTTGAGGGAGAGACAACCAACTTACCCAAAATAAAAAAATAATAAAAAATCTAAAAGAAATAAAATAATACAAAAAATATATAAAAGGGGAAAAGGGGTGAAGAGAAGGGGGGGACTCTCTCACACTCTCAGCAAGGGAGGTGCAAGAAAAAGAAAAAAAGAGAAGAAGAAGAAATGGGGAGGGGTTGCCACGAGATGATTAGCCGGCAGCTCCTCTTCAGCGTAGGTATTTTTCCTCTCTCTTTTTCTCCCTTTATTTGTCAGATCTCTTAGCTCCTTCCCCCTCTCAAATCTCTCTCTCTCTCTCTCTCTCTCTCTCTCTCTCTCAACTCCTAGCCATCTCCCTCTCTCTCCATTTTCTTTCCACTCTCTCAGCCCCTATTTCTCCCTCCCTCTCTATCTCTCATGCACAACACCCCTGTTTCTCCCTCCCTCTCTATCTCTCATGCACAACTCCCCTATTTCTCCCTCTCTCTATCTCTCAGGCACAACACCCCTATTTCTCCCTCTCTATCTCTCATGCACAACACCCCCTGTTTCTCCCTCTCTCTATGTTCCCTCTTTTCATGTTCAGGACCTTCCCAACTCTCCCTATTACTCTCCCTCTCTAAAAATCTCTTTGGCTGGACCTATTTCCCCTTTTTCTCTATTTCTCGTCCCTCTCAGTTCTCTCTATCTTATCCTCTCACAATCATCTCCCTCTCTCTACAGCTCCCTTTCTCTCTCAGCTTCCTTCTCTCTCTACAACTCCCTCATGTTCAGCCCAGCAACTCCCTCACTCCCAGCTCTCTCTATTACTCTCCCTCTCTCAACTCCCTCTCTCTATTTTTACCCTCCATCAACGACCACAAAATGGGGGATTTAAACCCTTTTCAGAAGAAACCTCAGTCAAGAAGGGAGCTATAGATTTAAACACCCTGTCTACTGATTAAGATTTGTATCAATCCCACAAACTGGTCATTACACCTATAGCTCCTAACCCAGGAAACTATCATTTGTATCCCTCACATTCAATCTCACCAATTTTGCCACCACCAAGTTGTGCTCTACCAGCTGCTGACACAAAGGAAGCCCCAACCCAACGTGTGCTACAAAAGGGGAGAAAGATTTTCTCCCACATCAGGTTTATTTATTTATCTTTAAGTATATATAACAAAAGCAGACATTTTATAACAATCCCCAAACAAATGAAAGGAAGGGAAAGTAAGAGACAATGAGAAAGATGGAAGAATCATTCTCCATGAAAATAACACCCTAGAGAAAATAAATGGAAAGAAGATGAAAGAATCATTCTCCATGAAAATAACACCCTAGATATGGACAGTACCCTCAATAGGCAAGAAGCATGAGTTTGGCATATGTGAAATATTCATTGTCTTTATCAGTCTAAGTATGTGTGATTTTCTCTCTCTCTCTTGAACTTCTGTATGGTATATTATAGAGTACTTATAAACCGTATAGTCTTTAAGAGTTTATGTATTTGGTTTTTTACTTTTAT